>JAXGGA010003112.1:0-108508 GCA_038373865.1 Uloborus plumipes
TGAAAAATAAGCAGAATCGCAAATCTTGGATGACGGACATACCATTCAAAATGAAATGACTCATTACTAATTCAAGAAAAAGTACCCGAAACTTAACGGCCACTGGTTGATGATTGAGGATAAGTACATGAATGTGTGAATGCATCATATCTGATTTTGAATTAAAAATGTACTATTTATGAGGAGTTTTATGTCATTGTGGCCGACTATTGGAGACTGGCCGACTACTGGAGCACTTACCCTATCACGTATTCTTTTTTACTTTTGTCTTGCATTCGCTGCATAAATTTCAGGCCGAAGCAGCCGAAGCGGTCGAATCATAACTTAGCTTCGGCCAGACCGAAGCTTCGGCAAATTGGCTAAGCTCTAATTTTAACTCATTGCCGTTTAAAGTTTCAACTTTCGATCCATGTTCCAAGATTAACTAATAGAAATATTTATTAATTTATTATATTATTTATTTAAGCATTTATTATTTTAATTCATTTTAAAAGAACAATTGAACACGATTTTATAAAAAGTAAAATCGTCCGAATATGAAACTAATCTTTTTGTAGAAGTACGGGTCATTAATTTGAAAATTAATTGAATCGTTACTTTATGTGACCTGCTGCTGTTATGTCGTGTTCTCGAAAATATCGCGCTTTTTTACTGTCTCCTGACAAGCGGTATATAATGAGGGGTTACTGTAATTTACAGTATAGAATCTACACTGCAAAAAATGAACAATTGTTTTTACAGTATAATACTGGCAACCGAGGTTCCAATTTAAAACTGTAAAATGCACAGTAATAAACTGTAAAGCTAGCAATTTTACAGTTTCTTTTATATAAAATTGAAATTTTGCAGTTTATTGCCGTAAAATTTAGCTGTATTATACAGTAAAAACAACAGTATAATACTGGCAGCAGAGGTTAAAGTTTAAAACTATAAAATGCACGGTAATAAACTGCAAAATTAGCAATTTTCCAGTTTCTTACTGTAAAATTAGAAATTTTTACAGTTTATTACTACAAAATTAGCTGTATTATATTATAAAAACAACATTCATTTTTTACAGTTTAATGAACTCAAGAGAAATGAATGATTTTTAAAGATTAAGTTCGAACTAACTGAAGATTAAATATTTGGGAATACATTATATTTGTAAAAAAAATAATTTGGCAAGGTCTTGCTTGCATCCTGGTATGAGTGTCATAGAATAAATGCATTTGTTCAAACTTTGTACAAGAAGGTTAAACCTGGAAGTGTTTCCATTCAAAAATCTTGATTTGTTCTCTTTAGGCCCTTTTAACTAAAAATGAGGAATTCCACTAATGTATATAAAATGACCAACAATCTTCAGTTTCTCATCACTATTACAGACTGCAGCATTAAAACGAAAAAAAAAATCGAAATAAACTATAAAGAATGATTTTTAAATCTGAAGACTATTTCTATCAGCTTTACTTGCACTAAAATTGCAGCTTTATTACAAACCGCAGCATTAAAACGAAAAAAGATGGAAATAAAATATAAAAAATGATTTTTAAATCTGAAGACTATTTCTCTCAGCTTTATTTGCACTAAAAGGTATAAAATAAAATTAATATATGATTTGTTGAGGACAGCAGTCAAAAATTTTAGTTGATCTAAATATATGTTTATATTTTAATTGATTCGAAAGCAGCCAATAAAATTTCAATTAAAAATTTGAGAAGAAATAGGCTGTATACAGCTTAATATGAATAACTTACCGCCTATTTCTTCTTTCAAATTTTTAATTAAAACTTACTTAGCTGTTTCAGAATTAATAAAAATATAAAGAAATAATTAGATCAACTCTCTTTGCGTAGTATTTGTTAAACTATGCTCACGACCAAACAAACAAAGATTAGATCAACTGAACTTTTTGACTGTTGTCATCAAGAAACTATATATTTATTTCATTTCATACATTTTGGGGCGATACATTTTGCATCAAGCTGATAGAAATAGTCTTTCCATTTAAAAATAATTTTTTATATTTTATTTTAACTACTGAATTTTCAGGATTTGAACTAATCTCACTTGTCACTACTAGTGGAAGTGCACACGGCAGATGAATGTTGAGCAATACTTCCCACAGTCAGTTCCTTGCGGATCTCAGTGTTTCTTTGTTTAAATCCATTGTTCCATTCATCGAAATATTTTAACGCTTCACTTATTTTTTAGTTACTTCGTGAATTCATTTGTGTCTGAGACAAAATTTATCAAAGAAACAAGAGACTGTATCGTTACAGGTAGAAAATTTTCAGATTTTTTTTTCAAACACTTTGCACGGTTTAATAACAAATTTTAGAGGTGGACGCTGGGAGTTTGATCTACTTAACATTGAAGTGTTTTGATCAGCTGAAGAAAATGCTTTGTCATTATTTCCGATTTGGTTATCTTGTATGGAATGCCATTTATTTACGACATCAGGTTTATTAGTAATGGTGTCAATTTGATTCGAACTTGGATCAAGTTCTGTTCTTTCATCTTTCTCAATTTTCATATATTTGCTGAGGTACTTAAAAAGATTGTTCGCATCTTGTGCAAGTTGTTCTTTGTTAGGTGCTTGTTTTTTGTCTGAAGAAATATGCAGATTTTCCTTACTAGGATTTTGCTTCGATAAAAAGTGTGCTTGATTTTTAAACACAGGTTCACTCTTTTTATAAGCTATAGTTATTTCAGAATTTGCAATTAGATCTGATTTTCTTTTTCTATCTTTCTGTTTACAGGAAAATTTGTACTCTTCTTCTTTATCTACAAATTTTTCCCCTGCAGCAAGACTTTGACTTGACAGTTTAGGATCTTTCTTATCCTTTACAGGATCAACATTTTGAATAAGTGGATCCACATCATTTATAGTCTGATCTGACTGTTCCTCCGCTATGTTGCACTGGAAGTTATTAGGTGCACAATTTATCCCTTTCAGGGACATTTTACTTTGCTTACTGTCATTTACATCATCTTCAGTTTTTTTAGATGCGGCAAAAATTTGTTTTTCTCCATTTTCAAGAGTAGAAGAGTCTTTGTCATCATGTTTAAGGGAAAGTTGTAGTCGTTGACAACTACTTGATTTCTTCACACCAACATTACCTTGTTCACCTGATTTTAATCTCACGTTATTTGAATTAGGCCCCTTTTTCAAAATTTTCATTTGTGAATTTTTCGCTGTAAGTGTAGCAGACTTCTTCCTGACATGAGGTGTGAACTCTTCTTGCTCAGACGCTGCACCATTAAAGATAATAAAATTTTGGTTCACACCAAAATTGGTGCTTTCTTCATTAGTTATTTCAACAAGTGTTTTTTCTGCCTTGTATGAAGAAAGCGGTGAAGCTTTATTTTCTGTTCCGAGGTCCATACAAATTGATTCTTCAGAGAAGTCTGCCGGGAAATTTACTGAACAATCATCTTCACCGAGTCCATGACTCCAAATATCTCCAAAAATACCATAACAGCTCATAGCTTCATCACTAAGGGAAGTCATATTAATACTGCTCAAATCAACAATATTATTAACTTGTAAATGATCATCTTCAATTGGAAAATTTATCGAAGTTTTCACAATATTTTCTTTTGGTTTGCTGTTGGAATTAGTATTTTTTTTAGGTCTGGAATAGGTTTTGAGATTATTTTCCAGCAAAACTCCCTTTGTTGTAAAATCTTTTTCTGGCTTTCCAGAGGACATTTTTTTTTTTTCTGTTTCCAAACTGGGAAAAAAAAATTTCCCTTCTTTTTCCAGAAAGTAATGCTTATTTTTGATGTTGTAGTTCAAAATCAATACTTATTTAAACAAATAAAGTAAATAATGTAAAGTTGATTAGTTTAACAGACTACTTAACAGCAGTAGCTCCGAGTCCGAGTACTCCTTTAGCTTGACTGACGACAGTACGTTGCACCAAAAAGAATTTAATGCTCCTCACAATCTGAATTTTTGCAAACCTAGTTTAAGAAGGGGAAAAAATATGTATAAAGGATGTAAGTATAATAAAAGATAAAAAAAATCAAAAAACAAGTTTTAACTAACTTGGATACATTAGAAAATTTAGATTATTTGATTTCATTAAGACGTATTTTCCAGTACTACAGTAGTACCCCTTTTAAGGGACACCTCTGAAAAGGGGACATTTCCATTAAAGGGATACTTTCTCTGGTCCCAGTCCCTTTGAATAGGGACCTCCATGTGTTTACCTCTAAGCTAAGGGAGGCGGTTTAATGGACAATCACAGCGAAAAATTACAAAAATTAAGCAATAAGTTCGTAAGAAATATTGTATTTACTGGAATTCAAGATTCATTTTATGGTCAGAAAATTGACCGACGAGAGTTGGATATTACCATATACAAAGAAGCAAGTATAGATTCTGAATCTCTTGCTGCAATTTACATGTATTTTCTTCCCTCTAAACAACTTATTCGTGTAGGTTTATCACTGATAGATAATGCGCGGCCTATGACACGCACATGACATTAAACAAATCTATGCACAACGAATTACTTCATAATAATTTCTATAGTAAGTAACTTAACTTTGCCTTTGCAAAATTTTTGAATAAATTTTAGCTTTAAAGGAACATTAAAAAAAAGAATGTTTCAGAATTTTAGTTTAGTGTATATGAAATATTTACAATATTTATTGGAAACAATTAATAGTAAACGTTTATGTATTGTTCACTCTTCAGTCCAGGGTTCCCCGAACGTTAACCGGTTGGACGTGCACAACCGGTTGAATGGGGCCCTGAAGAGCGTTCTGTCCTTTCGATCCAGACTTGGAGCCGAGCAAACCCTTGGTCCAGTAGCCCCCAAAAGAATCAATTCACTTGGAGGACTTTGTGCCCAAGAGCAAATTTTAAAGTCCCCAAGCCCAGGTGAAGACGTTGGACATTTGGTCGGCTAGTATCGAGCCCGGGACCCTCTGGTTACGAGTCCAACGCCTTCACCAATCGGGTCACCACGTTTATGTACAACGAAATTGTACTCAGTCCGTAGTGGCCTGATCGGTAAGGTGTCGGCAACGCGTGAGAGTTAATACACTACATGCATCAATTAGTATACCGCCGAATAAAGAGCATCTGTATTTAAGGACAAAACATTCATTCCCCTAGTGCCCCATTTTGAGTTTCTACTGCATTTATATTTAGATTAATGCTGAAGCAACCAAAAAAATACACAAGGAAAAACTTGAGAGAAGAAATAGGCGGTATACGGCTCAGTACGTATAGATTTCACTTTTTTGCCCATATTTCTTCTTCGCACAATTTTAATTTTAATTTCATTGGCTGCTTTACTATTAATCAAAATACAAATACACAGTGAATGCGGTTAGTTGAATCAGCCAGTTTAATGGGTTAAATCTTCAAAAACAGAATAAAATCCAGCTTTATTGAATTAAGACGATTTATTAAATTAAAACAGTTTAGAGTAAAGGTGATTCCTATGAGTGGCGGCCACTGAATTAAGAAAAACTGGAGTTATTTAGTATTGCAATCAGGAAATTAAATAGGGAAATGTGGGGCAAAGTGAAATAGTTAAGATAACATGCCTGTTTCAAAATGAACAAATTAGAAAGTACATAAGGAAGGAATAATGTATTTTGTGTTACAACTATCCTTGAAATATTATTTTTCATTTTTGGCAGCTATTTTGCGCCTTAAAAAAAGGTGGAAATTTTTTACCTAAAAAAACCATGGGGCAAAGCGAAAAATGCAATATTTTTGTAATGAAACATTTTCTATTTGATGAGTTACGATAATTTTCATCAAATGAAGACATAAATAAACGAATAAATAAATAAACAAATAAATGAATTAATAATTATATGAGAAAAAGAAATGAATGAATAAAATAGAGAATGAATTATAAACTAAATGAATGAATGAATAAAATAGAGATTGAATTATAAACTAAATTAATGAATGAATAAATAGGTGAATACAGAAGCAAACAAAATGAATTATTTCACTTTTCCCCATCCACTTTGCACTGCGTGCACTTGACAAATTAAATTAGACATTTAAATTTAAAAAATGCATAATACAAACTAAATAAGGACTGCAATAGACATCAGTAGCTCTCAATTAATAGTTAAATAATAAGAAAAATTTTATCATTTTATAATAGCAGGAAATGTTTTTGAAAAACCACGATAATCACAATAAAGGTATCATATTTTGAAAATTACTTGTACAATTTTTATCGTTGATCTTTGGAGCTACTTGTTTTTTGACAGGAATCAACTATATGTCTAGGAGCTTAGTTAAAATATTACTGAACAGTTGGCACTGTAAATATTTCACCATTTCACTTTGCCCCAATAGTTCACTTTGCCGCACATTCCCCTACTTAACCCGTTAATGCCTGCCGTACCTTTTTAGGGACGGTCGAAAAATTGTCTGAATTGACCAAAAATGAACATTTCAACCAAATAACGGAGTTTAATTATTACTTTGGTATTGGTTCAATTCATTATTAACAGATTGCAGCACATAACCATTGTAAAGTGTGTTCTGTAGCCGTGTAACCAGTATACAAAGTATCTTTAGAAAAAAAATGTCAGGCATTAATGGGTCAATTTATTGCATAATCAGTTATTCCGTCCAGAAACTGCAGTTTCGTCCTACTTATGAACTCATCAGTCTGGAATAATAATAACCGAGCAGGAGCGAAAAAAAAAACCCTGAGTTATCGAAAATTCAGGCTGTCAAATACGAAAAAAACAGAATAAAATAAAATACTTCCAATGAAACTTATTAAATTCAAAAATAGGAGCAAAAAAGTAGAACAATGTATCTGAGGTAACATGGCGCAGTCTTCAGGGGTGCTAGGGCTCGAGCAGCACCCCCCCCCCCCCCCCACCCTCCCAAAAAAAAAAAAAATAGTGTGGGTGTGCACTAGGGTGGGGAGAAAAATAAAAAGTTTTTCAGGTCAACTTCTAATAGTTGCCAAAAGTTGTCTTTGGTGATAGTTGGCTTTTGCGCAAAATTTGAGAAAAATCGGTTAATATCTTCAGGGGGCGCTGCGATCGCAAAGTTTCACCATAGCTTTGTTATGGATTTTATGGTTAAAATATCAAAAAGAATGCCTTTAGCTAGTCTCATTGCGTTTTTTTTACTCAAAAGATGTTTTCATGCATTAAAAGCATATGAAATGACTCACAAACATTATTTTATATGATATGTTTATATTTAAAAAAAAATCACTTTTTTCACGTTTTTGTTCCTTTTTAAATGCTTGAAATATAAATATATCCTATAAAATAATTTTTTGTGAGTTATTTCATATGCTTTGAATGCATGAATATATCTTATGAGTAAAAAAAATGCAATGATATTAGCTAACGGCATTGTTTTTCATATTTTAACCATAAAATCCCTAGAAAAGCTATGGTAAAACTTTGCGACCGCAGCACCCCCTGAAGATATTCACCGATTTTTCTCAAATTTTGCACAAAAGCTAACTATCACCAAAGACAACTTTTGGCAACTATTAGAAGTTGATCTGAAAAACTTTTTATTTTTCGCCCCACCCTAGTGTGCACTCTCACTAAAACGGAAGAAAAGAGGGAATGAAATAAATAAACAGTTTTCCAAACACTGTCGGCCCCGCTTTAACGAATGCTGTCGGTTCCACGAAATATTATTCGATTAAGCGGGGTATTTGTTGCAGCGAGGATATTTAACATTGCGTTTGTGGCATCGGTTCCGTGACGTTTCATTCGTATGAGCGGGGTATTCGTTTATCCGTTACCCAATTAAACGGGGACAACCGCAATTGGGAATTCCAACCTTAGAGATCTGCGTCGACAGAAAGCCGATTGCAATTTTTTCCCACTGAGCACTGAGGTTCTTTTTTGATTTAATTTCATTGAGGCCGAAAATGCCCAGAGCTTATTTCCATTTCTTTATTCACCCATCAAAAGTTTTTTTTTTTTTTTTGCTTAATTTATGTGGTATATTTTGTACTGCATGTATTTTTTCTGCAAGTACAGAAAAGCGTTCGAAGGTCGCTCCTCAAAAAAAAATATTTTAACAAAACACTATTTTTTTTAGAAAAAAGGTATCGATTCTCAAAAAAAAAAAAAAAATGGTTATTTTCAAATTGTATCACTACTTATCTTGTTAATTTATGACTTATTTGACAGTGTATGTAATTCATTGCTCTTTCACAATCAAGATAATTTTGAGCGAGACAGAAAAGGGCAAGGCATTGTTCGAAAACTTTCAAAGCAAAAAATATTTTTTACAACTTTTTTTTTTACATCTTTCCGACTAGAGTTCAATTGGACAGGTTATTTATTTATTGCATTACTTATGTGCATGGGAAAAGGGAAAGAAATACAGTGTAACTCCGGTAACTCCACACAACTTCAGTAAGTCGTCATTTATTTTCCCAATGGTTGGTCAAACGTTAATTTCAATGAGTGCAAACCTCTCCAACTTGACAACCATTAACAGGAACCTCAAAAGTCGACATCCACTTGCTCTTTTAGTCCACTTTTTGCTACTAATACTCTTTCACATCAATCATTTCTGAGAATTCTGAGGCTATTTATGGGTTTGTCAACTCATTGTTTTCCGGAAAGAGCAATTTTTCAGAATTCCTATTAGCACCTGGAGGAGACCATCGCACTTAGCGTTTGTACAGTTCCACGGCTAGAAAGGGATAGGAGAAATGTACCCACACACACACACACAGAACAGTCCAGAAGAGAAATAAGGCAGCACCAGTACGGCGCATGTTTTTCAAGCAAGTGTGAGAAGGGCTTTTCTCTTTGACCAAGAGCTTTTATTTTTTTTCAAAAATTACGGATTTGTTTCTAAACAAGATATTTAAAAATTTTCCTGCTAGGTTGCTCTTTAAAAAAAGGGGGGGGGGGGGATACTAATTTGCTCTTTACAAAAAAAAGGGGGGGGGGGAGGGTGAAAAGGAAAAATCATTTTATGAAACTATTTTTTTATACAACGTTTATGGTAGGCACTAGCGAAAGTACACGAGCTCGAAATATGTGTTGTAAATAAATAAAAAAAAATAATAATAAACACTAGCGAATAAGCAATACAGAAAACACGACATTAGTTGAAGCTATGGAGCCTCGGCATGTTGACACCCGCTTAATTCGACATGTTTTCGTGGTCCCTTATACTACACTGAAACGTTTCTTGACAAAAACATCGTGACATCAGCGTGACGTTTGCGTGACGTTAGCCTATGAAAAACGAACTAGATAAAACGTCACAGCCTACTTGGCGAATTAGAGGAGATCGCTGACTGCTTGCGAGCTCTTATTGGCTCCGCCCGTCGTGACGTTCAGTGTCAAGGTAAGTTGCTGTATAGTATAGGGTGTCTAATTACCGAGGTTCCACTGTATAATGAAATTAAAAATATTGAATAAAAGACCAATGGTGTAACATGTATTCTGCAATGGAAAAAGAGCAAACGACAAGAATTTAATTGTGGTTCAGTCATTCAGTTAAGTTGTTTGCGAACCCATTAATAACTGTTTGTACAGTATTAGGCGGATAAAAAATAAAATTCGGTATTTTAATGACGTAGTTTCGATGCAATTTGGATTTTTTTTTATTTGTATTTGATGAAATAAATTAATACGGAAGAGTCAACTAACCCAAAAGGTCCCATAACTCCTCGAAGACGTGATGACTGACCTGAAGACTTTGCTTTTGCCAGCCTCCATGATCATTGTAAATATATATATATATATATATATATATATATATATATATATATATATATATATATATATATATATATATAATCAAGATTAACAGTTTAAAGTCTGCAAATTAACTAGCGCATTTGTTGCAGCTAAAAATCAATTGCAAATATGAATATCAAAAAGAGACGATAATAGCTCATGAAGAGTAACTGTGCATAAATTGGAGTAACAGAAAATTTATGCACAGTTACTCTTCATGAGCTATTATCGTCTCTTTTTGATATATATATATATATATATATATATCGAGATTTTAGACATTATTGTAAAATGTTACAGAGATTTTCCACAGGAAGCTGTTAATAACTGCAAAAGAAATTAAAACATGTCTTTTTTCAAAAACTGAAGATTGTACTTACATACCAGAGTTCTGCAAAGATGATTTTGACTTGGAAAGATTTATTTTGCACAAAAATCTATTACTATATATTTGAAAATCTAAATACTCTTTCATTGAAGCTACAAAATATTTGGTATTATTTTTTTCTTTAAATAAACATGACATCGAATTATTTTCAGAAGTGACAAAGTTGATAGCCATCTTTTAACCATTCCCGCTCACGTTTCTGCATGCTCAGCAGAGCTTTTGTTTTCTGCCCTAAAAAGAATGAAAACTTATTTGCGCACCACCATGTGCCATTATAAGTTCAGTGTCAATGCTTCAGGTCTATAAACAGGAATAACACGCATTAAAATGAACCTCGAAACTGTGCCAAGCATTCTGATCAAATGATCAACTATTTGTCAAAACTTAAGTGAGAGAAAGTTTATCAATTAGTGTTTCTTTTAACCATACAAAAATATTATTCTTTGCATTTTTCGTTTAAAAACGTCACTTTGCAAACGTACTTCTCATACTTTAAAATTGCCAGTAGTAATTTGTGTCTTTGGTCGGGTTCGCATATTTATTTACATTTTCTTTAAAATTCAATTTTGCATAAGGTTTATTCCATATCAAATCATCCAGCCACAAATGAACATGAAACCCATGGTCTCAGATTTTAATGATTTTTTTTTTTATTTGTTCCGTTTGCTATCACTAGTAACCCTGTACATTTTTTTGTTTATATCTTTAATAATTTTTGAGTTGTGAATTTTCTAAAATGTGTTCGAAGAGACTTTTTTACTTTTCCGAGAAATGTTGCGTTGATGACATGGTTAAAGCAAAAAAATCATAACTTTGACAATTTTCATGATATCAAAAAGATTTTTTTTACTGGAATATTCAGAACAACTTGCAGAATATGATAAAAATTCATTTGATGATATATCTATTGAATTGTACTGTAAGCAGTAGCTAAAACTTGGATTTCGTAAATATTTTTAAGAAAAATCATGAAATTTTGAAAAAAAAAAAATAAAATAAAAGGCATTGCAGTAATTAAAATATTTTTTATGTAAAAATAATCCTTAAAGTATGTACTAAAAGGTTCTAAAATAAAATGGGTGGGATTTTGACTGCCAGATATTTAATTTCACTGGAAACAACTAACAAATTATATGCGCAACAACTTTTACTGCATTACTCTTTTTGGCTTATTACTATACAATACCAATTGCTCTAAATTCATAAAGTATACTATATAATGCAAAATTAGTCTATTTTTATGACATTAGTTTATATATATATATATATATATATATATATTTTTTTTTTTTTTTTGAAAAAAAAAAGTATGAATCATGATTTTGTACAAACTAGTCGAAACTTAATGTAGGCTCATTTGCTATTTCTTCATGTGAGATATCAAATAGGCCAAAAGTAACAAAGAAGAAAATTTTTAATGAAAATTCGTGTGTGACAATACCTTTTTGCTGTCCTTGAGTCTGTTTAAAATATAATTGCAATCGAATCGATTGAATTCATCTCTCTTTTAGAAAAAAATATTGTACCTGAGGCTTTTATAATTGAAGGATTGACAAAAAAATATGTTGCTCATTGAAATACAGCGAAGATCTTCTTTAGAGAGCCAGAGAAAAGAAAGAGTTGGTTCATAAGGAAGCTGAAAATGAATTCAAAAGAAAACAGAGATATATGGAAACAGAAACACCTGCTTCTTAAAAGTTGTTTATATTCGTGCAGATTAAAATGCCATCTGAAATAATTGTTTTTAAAGTTTCAATCCAACCAGAAGTGGTTTCCAGAAAGTTCCTGAACAGTTGGGAAGCATATTATTCAGTATTTAAAAGAACTTCACAAGATTCTTTAGCTACTCTGCATTTCACTTACACTTGGTTACTTGTCCTGTGCTATCTAATTGTGGATCCTTCAATCTTTATTTTTAGTGTGGGAATTAAACAATGTGCAATTGTAGTATTTGTAAGTTGTCTATGTGTTAGTGTTGAAGTGAAAAGTTTCCTCTCTAATTTCTGTACATAAATATATTCCTTATAAAAATGTTTGCAAAGCGTTCTGAAATCTGCAGTATTGGAAAAGGAAAGGGAACCGAATGCCACAAATTAACTGATACACAACAGAAGAATCTAGTGTTACGTCAATAGGTAAATCAGAAGTTGATTTATTGAGCCTGAAAAGTGGAGTGAGTTTAAATGAATTAATTACTGTATGTGATCATCAGAAAGTATCTTTTTTGAAAAAGTTTGAAAACTACCAAAGCTACTGTGTAGACCCATTTAAATCTCACAAGAAAAAATAAAGTATTTTCGAGTAATAATTTCAGAATTCCCCTAACAAATTAACAACATAACAAAAGCTTGCAAAATCAAAACTTGGGCAGAAAATATGTGATGCCTGTAGGAAGAAAGTAAGCAAACATAATACTTCATTGCAAGAAGAAGAAATGATCAGTGAAAGTGATGAAAGGAGCAGTTTAGAAAAGCATCTATTTCCAAGCAACAAATATTGGGAGGACTAAATTTCATCTTTATAAAATTTTGGAAAATCACCATTGAAACTTCATGGGATAGCCCCATCTTTTTACTGACCTTCAAAAGAAGATATTTGCTGCATGCCCATGAACAACATAATTTCTTTTGTAAATCCTCCAATTACTAAAGGCTTAGGCAGGATGTATCATTTTCTTAAGATAGAAATTAACTCCATCGACCTTCATTGCAATCACATTTTAAGACAGACTCAAGGACAGTAAAAAGGTATAGTTACATACAAATGTTTATTAAAAATGGTTCTACCTATATCACCTTTGACCTATTTGATATCTCACATGAGAAATGGTAAATGAGCCTGCATTAAGTTTAAAATTGTTGATAAAAAATCCTGATTCAGTGTTCGTTTTTTTTTTCCAATTTTATGTAAATTCTTCACTTTTAACTTTATCAAAACTGAATTACTAACTAATGGGCTATAAAATTGTCCTATTTTGTGTTATTTTATCTGTTCTTTATGAATTTAAAGCAATTAGTATAATATAGTTATAAGCCAAAACTATAGTAGTGTTGTAAAAGTTGTTACATACATAATTTGTTAATTGTTTTTGCTTTATTTTACATGATTTTTCAAAATATCATGTTTTTTGCCCCAAAATATTTATGAACTCTTAGTTGGAGCTAATAATAACTACACCATTTAATAGATACATTGTCAAATGTATTTTTTTTTCCTATTAAACAAGTTATTTTGAACATTCTAGTGAAAAAATCTGTGTGATATCATGAAAATTGTCAAAGTTATGAATTTTTTTTCTAAAATTATGTCACTAGCGCAGCATTTCTACAAAAAACAAAAATGTCCCTTCTAACACATTTTCGAAAATTTTCAACTCAAAGTATTAATGATATCGAAAAAAATTAATACTGGGTTACTAGTGATAGTAAATGGAACAAATAATAATTAACAAAATCATTAAAATCTGAGAACATATAGGGTTTTGTGGCCTGGATAAAGTGACATGGAATGACCCTTCAGTGATTTTTTTCTTTTCTAAGTGAATTTGTTATTCTTAATTTTATTAAAAACAAATTAGGAGCTAATGTGTTATAAACCTAGTCTTATTTTCTAATACGATATAGTCTTTATTTCATGATTTAACAGCAGTTTGTATTTGGCAGCTTGAAGAAGCAAAAAAGTATAGTTAAAGCTATTGTGCGTGTAATTTGTTGTTTCCAGTGAAATTAAATATACTGACAGTCAAAATCCCACCCATTTTATTTTAGAACCTTTTAGTACATACTTTAAGGATTATTTTTATATAAAAAATATTTTAATTACTGCAATGCCTTTTATTTTAATTATTTTTTCAAAATTTCATATTTTTTCTTTAAAATATTTACGAAATCCAAGTTTTAGCTACTGCTTACAGTACAATTCAATAGATATATCATCAAATGCATTTTTAACATATTCTGCAAGTTGTTCTGAACATTCCAGTAAAAAAATCTTTTTGATATCATGAAAATTGCCAACGATTTTTTGCTTTAACCATTTCATCAGCGCAACATTTCTCGGAAAAGGAAAAAAGTCTCTTCGAACACATTTTCGAAAATTCACAACTCAAAAAGTATTAAAGATATAAACAAAAAAATTTACAGGGTTACTAGTGATAGCAAATGGAACAAATAAAAAAAATCATTAAAATATGAGACTATGGGTTTCGTGGCCTGGATGAAGTGACATGGAATGACCTATAACAAAAATAACAGACACTATTTTATTATGTTCCTATAACTTGGGGCAATCACTAATATTTTCTCCGATAAAATACTGTTTAAATACACTGCTCAAAACAATTAAAGGATATTGAGATTTTGGGTTGATTTTGCATCTAAAGACCATTTTGGTTGATTGATAAATTATCGACTACACGTAGTAAGCTATAAGAAATAAAAATTACATTAGTTTGGCAGAAAATAAATGCTTTTTATTCAGCTTTTGGGTACAAAATGGAAAAAATAGAAAAAAAACGCATTTTCTGAAAATTGGAAAAACAAATAAAAAAAAGGGTTCCCTTTGAAGAAAACCACTTTTAGTAAGGGGTATGGTTTCCCCAGACAGCTATCAGTGTTAAACACCTCTGAGGTATGGACTCAATGAGGGTATTAATGAGGGGCTGATGTATTCTGCTCCACTCCTCCTGAAGAGCTCTTTCGAGTATCTGGAGAGTTTCTGGAGATGATAGGCGTTCAGCCACTCGTCTTCCTAGGATGTCCCAAACATACTCTATTGGGTTCATGTCCGGAGAACACGCTGGCCATTCCAGGTACGATTCCTTCTTCAAAAAGAAAATCATTCACCAAGTTAGCGCGATGTGGCCTGCAATTGTCGTCCATTAAAATGAAGTCATCTCCAATTGCTGCAGCGTAAGGAAAGACGATAGGTCTGAGGATCTCATCTCTATATCAATGACCAGTCAGAGTTCCATTTCGGAAGATATGGAGGTCGGTTCGACCCTCAATGGAAATGCCGGCTTATACCATCAGACCTCCACCACCAAATCTGACACTTTCGCGCACAAATGCTGGATTATTTCTCGTGCCAAGTTCCCTCCAGATGAAAACCCGCTTATTATCAGGATGAAGGGAAAAACGGGACTCATCAGAGAACAAGATATCGCCCCCCCCCCCACCACTCATTTCTTCCCCAACTAACGTGCCCACTCTCTGCGGGCACGACGGTGACTTGCACTTAATTTGACACACACCATTGATCGACGGGCATACATGCCAACGGCGTGGAGTCAATTTCGGACAGTTTGTGTCGAAACACGGGTGCCAGTAGCCGAGCAAAGTTGTCGTTACAGTTGAGTGGCACTCATATTTCGGTGTCTCCGAGCCGATAAAGCTAAATAGCGGTCTTCATTGTACGTTGTAGCCGGTCTACATCCTTGTCCTAATCTATGGTCAGCACTTTTAGTCTCTAGAAAATGGTTCCAGACCCTGGAAACTACACTTTGAGAAACTCCAATGGCTTCCAGTACCTCGGCTTGTGTTTGGCCTGCCTCTAGTCTGCCAACAACTCTAGAAGCTTCTGAATTGGTCAAATATCCTCGTTGAGACATGGCACACATCGGAACAATGCTCTTACAGAACGTCGATCATTCTTTTCTGCCTTATCTTATCGTAAAGTGAGAGGGAAATTTCATTCGCTGCCGCTAAAGAGCCGTTTTCGACGTCAAAACTCAAAATATGCATACTATGAAGTTTAGAAATGAGCAAAATTTACATTTGTAACCCTCTTCTTCCCTTTTATGCAAAAAAAAAAAGTTAAAAAATGTTTGAACCCATTTTTTATAGGAAACTTACAATATCCTTTAATTGTTTTGAGCATGTTGAAACTTAACTGTAACCGTAAAGAATGGGCAGTGCTTATAAAGGCGCATGCGCCTCTGCCGAGTGGCTATTCTGTTTTGATTTTGGTTTTGTATGTGTTCTGTGCTGTGTAAGTCCATGTCTTGTGTCGTCAATAAAGTGTGTTCAAGGTGTAACGTCTGATGTTTGGCTCAACATGCGAAGCTTGATTTAAGAATTAACAGAGCAGTGTATATTGATCTTTTGTTTTCTGTTATAATAACCAAGGAGAACATTGATATTTTAAATCAAGTATTTTTGTCATAAAAAAATTAACTTGAAGCACATTTTTTTTAAAAGTTGCGTGTTGAAAATTTCCCCCCGCCCCTTTTGAACTTCGTGTTTGAGCACCCTCCCCCCCCCCCGATTTTCAAAACCCGGTGCCATACTTGACATAATTGATGAATGGTATAATTGTACAAATTCAAGAACTCTCATAGGTTGGGAAAGAAATTTATATTTCAAGACAAAACGTAAGAATTTTTACTTTCTAAAAAAGGAAAAAAATACTTTTATTAGTACTTTTTTAAATCTGTAATAAAAATCTGTCTCGGGGAAGAAATTTGTTCTTTCATTAAATAGTCCTCATACTTTGAATTCATCAGATTCTATGAAAACGTGCAGCACATCTGCTGTTCTTGCACTGTCAATCGAAACGTTTCGGTATACAGGGTGTCCACTCCAATCGTGGACCAATAGCTAATTTCTAAACCGTTACAGATAAGCATATAGTTTATTTAGGAAAAAATCTCCAAATTACGAAAGGAATTTCGGGTCTATTCATTGTTTTTCAAAAATCAAATTTTGAAAGAGTTACGAAATTCAAATTTTTATACAGCCCCCCAGTCCTATCAATCATATTTAGTAAAACATACTTGACGCTGTAACGTTTAAAACTTAAAAAAAATCACTGTTCTACGACAAAAATTGACCGAGTTATGACGTTTTGAAAAATCAAAATCTTGAACGATTTCGCATACGGTCCCTTAAGCGATCTCTCGATGACGTCATGAAACAATGCAAAATCTTGATTTTTCAAAACGTCATAACTCGGTCAATTTTTGTGGTAGAAGAGTGATTTGTTTTAGTTTTAAACGTTACAGTGTCAAGAATGTTTTACTAAATATGATTGATAGGACTGGGGGGCTGTGTAAAAATTTAAATTTCGTAACTCTTTCAAAATTTGATTTTTTGAAAAACATTGAATAGACCCAAAATTCCTTTCGTAATTTGGAGATTTTTTCCTAAATAAACTATATGCTTATCTCTAACGGTTTAGAAATTAGCTATTGGTCCACGATTGGAGTGGACACCCTGTATATTTTTTTAATTGTTGAAAATAATTGGAAGCACACCACACTTTAATGCAATTTTCCTCTTCTTTGGTGTCCCGGAATTGACTTCTTTAATTAATTCAACTTTTTCTTGAAAGCTTCAAATTTTAAGTTTTATCTTAGTCACAAATGTTTTATCCCAAGCGTTCAAGAATCAATGAAACCAAGGGCGTAGCCAGGACTCACGTTAGGGGGGTGCAAGCAGTGGCACCCCAATAGGAGGTCACTGTGACCTCCCTAAAAGTTCTTATCCAATACAAATTGGCTGATGAAATTTGAAAACAGTGAGACAGTATTGCAAGGCTGAACTTCTTCATTTTATTTATTTATTTTTTCTTATTTTTTCTTTAATTAATTAATTTTCATGATGCCTCACGTCTCTTTTGGTAGACATAGATAAGTATGCATTATTGTATTTTATTTATTTATTTTTTAATCATTCAGTAAAGTTCTGAGTTTCATTCGGTAAATTAAAAATTTTCTCCTCAAAAACAGGCAAGCTTACTATCATTTTCTGAAAAGTAATCTATATCTATAAAAATGAGTGTATGTATATATATATTCTTGTTCTCTATACAAATCCACAGTTTGCGTCAGATTTTCATCAAACTTGACACAGAGGTTCCTTGATGCCCTAGAATTCTCATAGGCGGGGTCTTGAAATTTTAAAAAATCTAAAAAGCTCAAATTTAAATTTTTTGTCAAAAAATGACCCTTTTATAGGAATCTAGCCTATTTATATTGTAATCGAGATAGGCCTTTTAGTATTCAAATTGATGAAATTTAAGATTTTTAAATATTAGTATTTTCCAACAATGATTACGATTAAAGTAATGAATTTTCAATTTAAGGCTTACCTATTTCCTTTTAGCATTGAAATAAGTAAAAAACAATCATAATTCATGTGGACTTTATAAAAAGAACCACGGATTTGAATTTCAAATTTGCAATGCGACAACAGTTGCGTCTGTAATGGAGATAAGCCTTCAGAACGAGAAACAGATTTATTTCAGACAGATTTATTTGATTGAGTTATAATAATTTTTACTTTGTAGGTGGGAACAGTTAATAGAGAAAAGTTAATATTTTGAATTTGGCGGGTGAATTTGATGCAATTTTTTCACTTCCATGTGCATATATTTCATGCCAGTGGACGCGGCAAAGCACAGACAACATTTCTCTTTAATTTTCACCTTTTGATAAGACTATTTTTCTGTAAACGTTTAACTTTCTGTAATATTTTAGTTTTTTTCAAAGTTTGTACCTAAGAGACTGATTGATGCAAATTATTTTATACCCATATGAATAGAACTCTTTCAAACTTATTTTCCCTGAATGCTATGTTGTATTAATAAGCACCCGGGCAACGCCGGGTATTAAGCTAGTACTAGATATAATAACGCAGTTTATATAAAGTTCCCAAAAATTAGCATAAAAGTCAAATTTTTCACTAAAAACAGAAAGAAAAAAGTAAGGAAGAAAGATAAAAAAGTGCTTGAAATTCTATTTGCACAAAAAAAGGAAGAAATTATGAACTCAAAGAAACTATACTTTATTCACTCATGCACACTAGGGTGGTCACAAGTAACATGGGGAAAAAAAATTTTCAGCTAATCTTTTGCGGCACCCCCTAAAATGTGCCAATGGGCTAGAAAATGAGATTTGCAAAGTTTTAGCTTAATCGGATAATATTAACACGTGCCGCAAAGTTAAGAAAAACAGCGATTTTTAGCCAAAAATTGTAGTTTTTACTCTGTAAAACCAAAACTACTGATCCTAGAAGCTTTATTTTGGTCTCATTTTGTAGGAAATTTTATTTTCCTTAAGTCTAATCTTATTTAAAGTTTCGAAAAAATGATTAAATATTTTTCAGAATTTTCACAAGTCAGGCTGCAACGCAAATCCTCGAAATTGCAAGTAACATGGGGAATTTTTTTTTTCAACTAATATTTTGAGGCACTCCCCTAAAATGTACCAATAGACTAGAAAGTGAGATTTGAAAAGTTTTAGCTTAATCGGATAATATTAACACGTGCCTCAAAGTGTGTAAAGTTACGAAAAACGGGAATTTTTTAGCCAAAAATCGTAGTTTTTCCTCTGTAAAACCCAAACTACTTATCTTAGAAACTTTATTTTGGTCTCATTTTGTAGGAAATTTCATTCTCGTTAAGTGCTATCCCATTCATTTTTACTATCATGTCCAAAGTATTTATTTGGCATTTTTCAGGTTAAATCGTAGAGTATATCAAAAATAAGAAATTTTCATGCAAAAAAGTAAAAGCATTACAATATTCAATTATATTTATTTGCTTATTGTTGGATTTACTTTGTCAATTAAAAAAGAGGTATTTTCGCGGTACTTTAGAAATAAATGAAACAACTTAACCCTTTAATTCCTCTATCTTAACACAGAAATTTGTTTCATTTATTTCTAAAGTACCGCGAAAATACCCCTTTTTTTAATAGACAAAGTAAAACAAATTTCTAGGTAAGATAGAGGAATTAAGGAGTTAAGTTGTTTCATTTATTTCTAAAGTACCGCGAAAATACCTCTTTTTTAATAGACAAAGTAAAACAAATTTCTGTGTTAAGATAGAGGAATTAAGGGGTTAAGTTGTTTCATTTATTTCTAAAGAACCGCGAAAATACCCCTTTTTTAATTGACAAAGTAAATCCAACAATAAGCAAATAAACGTAATTGAATATTGTAATGCTTTTAGGTTTTTGCATGACAATTTCTTATTTTTGATATTTTTCTACGATTTAACCTGAAAAACGCCAAATAAATACTTTGGACATGATAGCAAAAATTAATGAAAAAGCACTTAACGAGAATGAAATTTCCTACAAAATGAGACCAAAATAAAGTTTCTAAGATGAGTAGTTTTGGTTTTACAGAGGAAAAACTACGATTTTTGGTTAAAAATTCACTGTTTTTCGTAACTTTACCCACTTTGAGACACGTGTTAATATTACCCGATTAAGCTAAAACTTTTCAAGTCTCATTTTCTAGTCTTTTGGCACATTTTAGGGGGGTGCCTCAAAAGATTAGTTGAAAAAAAAAAATTCCCCATGTTACTTGCAATTTCGAGGATTTGCGTTGCAGCCTGACTTGTGAAAATTCTGAAAAATAGTTAATCATTTTCTTCGAAACTTTAAATAAGATTAGACTTAAGGAAAATAAAATTTCCTACAAAATGAGACCAAAATAAAGCTTCTAGGATCAGTAGTTTTGGTTTTACAGAGTAAAAACTACAATTTTTGGCTAAAAATCGCTGTTTTTCTTAACTTTACCCTCTTTGCGGCACGTGTTAATATTATCCGATTAAGCTAAAACTTTGCAAATCTCATTTTCTAGCCCATTGGCACATTTTAGGGGGGTGCCGTAAAAGAAATTCGAAAACTGATTTTTTGTGACCACCCTAATGCACACCTTAACCCTTTAAGCGGTTTGCCCGTACGGTGTACGTGCTACCCGAAATTGGCCTCATCTGGTTTGCCCGGCGTACGGCGTACTGCATCGATTTTTTCAGATTTCCTTTTCTGGTTTGCCTGAACTGTTTGGAAAATTGTAAACCTCAAAATTCACAGTAAGTGTTAGAGAAATTTTTGCATAATTTGTAAACCATTCTTTACTGCATGCAGAATGTATTTGAAAAAAGCAAACATTTCGGGGTTTTGTGATCAAAATTGTAAACTAAAAAATGTTGTAAAAGCATTGAAAATGAAAAAAAAAAAATTAAAAAATTCTTAATATTCTTATTCTGTTAAGTATGGTACTTAACTTTATGCAATAAAAAAATATGCCTTTTTTGGAAGCATTTCTGGTAAAATAATTGACCGCTTAAAGGGTTAAACCAATGGATGGTATAAAATATTTCTAAAAGAACAAAACAGTAGTTTTGTAGTAACATGCTGGTGACCAGCATGTTACAATGAAAAGCATGAAAGGGGAGAAAATCGTTTGTCAAAAATATAAATAAAATGGGTCACAGTGACCTCCCATTGGCTCTGATCTAGGGGGTGCAGCTGCACCCCCCTAGCTACGCCCTTGAATGAAACGGTACAATAAACACTCGCTTTTTCTGTAACAATAAAGAAAAAAGTTTTAAAAAGATCAACGACTTTGTAAAATGGTGAAAAAAATCTCGAATGTAAGCCTTCCGATGAGTATAACCGAGGAGGTTATAACCCTTATCCTTTCCTTTTCTCCAAAGATGGAATTATTCCATATTCCCGAGTTAACTCCTCCCTGCTCTATTTTTTTCATCTATTAAAAGGAATGAAGCGAACAATAATTTAAAAAAAAAGCATTTGCTAAATTATAGGTAAAAAAAGGGTTTTAGACATTTATTAGATTTACTCTGTCTTGACAGATTTTGAAGTAATGCAATGGCGCACATTTTCTTTTTGTTCAAAAAGAAAAAAAAAGCAATTTCGCCTTATGGAGTTATATTAGCAAGGAAAATAAAATAAAATTCTACTTATCGAATATTTCGACTCAATGAAATGCGACTTTATCGAAATTAAATAGCAATAGTTCTCCATTCAGTTAGTCGGGAATAAATATTCACTTCGGCTTGTAGCAGTTTTCGGCTCACCGAAGTTCGACTTACCAAAGTTTCACTTTTTGTGCATCAACCAATAATTTATCAAACTATTTAATTGCTGTTTTTCTGGGGGAAAACTTAAAAGGAAGAAGCGTATTTTTTTATGAGATTTATATTAGAATATTTTTTTTTAATGCAATACTCTTTGAAGCTCAAAAATTTAAATATGTGATTTTATTTACCTTTTTCGGCACTTACAAATCGAAGGTTCGCCAATTTGTATTGTCCCTTGCTTGTACAATTGCCATTTTTGTATACTGCTTTAAAAATGTAAGCCACTTTAATCAAAGTATTGCTATTTTAACTTACGTACAAATTACCTTGGAACATTAGAGTAAATTTTTTATTGTACAGAAAAATTAAGGGTTCCTACAGATATTTAATTCTAATTTGTGCGAGCATTTTTTCGTGGTCACATTAGAGAATTTATGAAATAAAAAAAAGATATTAACAAAATAATAACACTGGTAAACGAAGATTTTGTAATGAAATATTCAGAGTGTTTTTGGAGTAGTCTTATACGTTAATATTAAATATCCAATCAAAAATTTTCCATCACTCACATTTTTTGTTGAATCATAGGTTTTAAGTTATTTAATTTTCCCGTGTTTTCCTCTATCAAGTGATGATAAAAACGCATAATTAAAAATTAAAATCTTATCATAAGGACAAGAAATATGAAGATAGAGAGTCAGGCTTGCTGTTACTGCAGTGGTGACATAGTGGTCAGACTTAATGGTACCAGTTTTCCTCATAGGCTACCTGAATCGAATCATTTTCTGTGTTTTATATTTGAAAGCAAACATAAGAATTTTTTTAATTTTTACTCTGAAGAAAATGTTTTAGTATACTGTAAAAGAATTAGTCTGATGAATATGTTCGTATTTTAATATAAAATATGAAATTTGAAACTAGCTTAAAAGTTATACTATCGCATGATTGAAACACGTTCTTATAGTACCACTACAGTACATATTCAGTCAAAATAAAATTTTATAAAAAAAAGTAAAACCGACTTCAAAAACGCAGCTGAAAATTGCGCTAAAAAGTAAAAAATAAATTTATTCTTTGAACACCATCGATACTACTTTTAAACATCAGTTTTGAAGTCGGTGTCGAAACAGTTAATAAAGTCATTCTTACCCATTGATTGTACCATTTGATTGATTTTTCCCTTCAAAAAACACTTGAAATTGAAAATGAAACATTTTTGTTGTTTTTATTATGAAACACGTAACCGAAGAATGGGTACGAATGATTTTATTAACTGTTTCGACACTGACTTCAAAACTGATGTTTAAAAGTAGTATGGATGGTGTTCAAAGAATAAATTTATTTTTTACTTTTTAGCGCAATTTTCAGCTGCGTTTTTGAAGTCGGTTTTACTTTTTTTTATAAAATTTTATTTTTATTTCATTCTTTTCAGTGTAAATGTATACCCGGAATAGTGCCATGTTGCCATCGTGACGCTTCATCTCACTTTATTAAAGCGTCTGAAATTTTGAGAGATTGCCACTAAAAACATTTTTTTTTCTTTTTAGGATTTATTTCTATGCTGATTTAATTAAAACATTTTTAAATTACTAGTTTTTTACCAGATTATGCGGCTAAAACTGGCCTACAGGTTAATCCGCAAAGTAACCATTTACCGCCGATTCATTAGTGTATCACTAATTTTAAAATTTAAAGTTTCGGTGATGGGAGCCTGGAAATATATTTTTTAAAAAATTGGGGTACTCGGGACTAAATATATTCTATCAGTAAACTGCGGTTTGCACATGCTGCATAATTATTTGACGTAGAGAGTGCACTTTTTTTCTGCTGCTTGAAAATCCACCGACTCCGTCGAGGATCGAACTTGAGCTCTTGCGAATGAGAGCCCAGCGTCTTACCGCTAGGCCACTCGATCGGCTAGCTACTGTGACCTAATAAACATCAAATCGCAGGCGTGTGCGCATGAAATTTGAAATTCAATTCATGCGCAAAAAAGGGTGCGCATGAACGGAATTCTGAAGATTTCCCTCAATTTCTTCAGGATTCCGTTCTTAAACCCCACATCATGGGACCATGGGACCACCAGGGAGGTGTACTCTTTCCAAAAAAAAAATATCAAAATCGGCCTATTCAGTAAAAAGTTATGCGTGGTCATACATTAAAAAAAATATATACCGGTCGACCAGAGAACCTCCTCCGTTTTTCGTCGGTTAAAAATAAAGGACACGTACGGAGATCTTTAAGTTTTTTTCGATCAAATTTAGTGCAAAGCATATCATGGGACAATTATTTCAATTAAATTAAACACATTTTACTAACTACTTGGTTTTCGCTTTCGAAAACTTTGCAAAGACTTTGTAACACTGGTGTTGGATTTGAAAATTAAAACACAACAGAAATTTACATATTATTGATGAAAAGCATAGGCGGATTGAGAACTGAGTTCCTGGGGGTATAGTAAAATAAAGTAAATCTAGTAAAATATAGCAAAAAAATTGTTTTTCATTTTTATTTATTTATTTATTCATTTATTTATTTATTTATTTTGATATTATTTATTTAGTTTTTTTTTTTCATTTCTTTGCGGCATTTAAGTAATCTGAGCTCTCAGGAGTTTCTGGTAATTCTCTTTCTATCTCTCATTTTCTCTCTTCAAGAAAAGAGAGGGGGGGGGGAGATATTGATAAGTTTCCGAACGCATTTAAAGCTATTGCCATTATTTACATTTACATAATTTTCTGCTTTAACCTTTTAACTGTCATGCCCGAGATAATCTCGGGCACAGCACTGGTGTTCGAAAATGTCACGCCCGAGTATTACTCGGGGTACTTTTCTCTTTTTTTTTTGAGTGCATCGTATTGTTATACCTGAATATATATCGGGAGACGTTTATTTCGACTTCATCTCCTTGTCAAATCAGACTGTTTCCAGGCCCGTCATTTAGGGGAGGGGCAGGGGGGTAAATTGCCCCCCCCCCTGACTTTGAGAAATCAATGTATTTACATATAAGTGGGCGTGGTTTTGTATGTTTTGCGATGAAAGGGCATTGTGTTTGGACCCTTTGAATTGCCCCCCCCCTGGAGAAACTTGAAATGACGTCCCTGACTGTTTCTCGGGTTTGTGCTTGGAAAAGTATTTCCAGTTATACCACACAAGACTGAATTACTGAAAGGCATTCACTTTTATTAATTCATTTTTTTTTATTTATTTATTTTTTAGAAAATATATTTTTTTTTTCATTTTTAGAAAATAATGCTCCACTAGAAGCGAACTTTACAACGACCATGTTGAGAGGCAGCAGCCTCAAGCAAATATGCAGTGGCTACAAAACTTTAAATATTTTACCCATGTGCTTCAAAATATCAATTTTTAACTGCTAAGTATGTTTTATTTTGTACTAAACATTTGATTTTTGCAATAAAAAAATTTAACAATTTGTGCACCCAAATCATCAAAATAACTTGACAGTTAAAGGGTTAATTAAAGAAAAAAAAACTACATAATTAAAAAAATTTCATCAGTTAGTAAAGCTATCTTGCAAGATTTCCCAAATCATGTTTCTTTTTTTCGGACGTTTTCTCCACTGTGCTTTAATCCTGGAAAACTTTAAATTTATTTTTTTGCTGCTAGGGACTAAAATCCTTATTCTTTTCTTAAAAAACCTACACATTGTTTAATTCCATAGTGCTTTTTCTTTATGTTTATCAAATAATATGACTATTTTGCTAGTTATCATTCACCGCTTATTTTTTATTTTTTTGTATAAGGTGTAAACTCAAATTTAGTTTTCTGCTGAACAAAATAAAAAGTTTAGCTTGGTACTTTAGCATTTCAAAATAACCACTTTCACTTGAATTTATGAAACCGGATGGTAATTTTAAAGTCTTTTATCTATACCTGCTCAAAAGATCTTGTTTAGTATTAACAATGCATGATTTTGAAATTGCGCGAATTTTAAATGAACATTATAAGAAAAGAAATAAAATATAACGAATAGATTTTTATGGCACCGTAAAACGGGGTGTATAGGAACAGCAACGTGATTCGGAACAAAACTTTCTGAGAATACAAAGAAATTCAGCACAAATACTCCGTCGGGTATTTTTGGCAGTTAAATTTAAAAAAAAAAAAAAAAAAAAAGGTAATATCATAAGTAGGGAAAAAATATTTTTGTCATTCTGGCAACACTTTTGGCTTATGAACAAGGATGCTAGCGGAACGATAAAAAACACCAAGTTTTCATCGTCTGCAAAAATTTATAGAGTTCCTTATAGTTCACACCTTCGAATAGTTTGTTTTATTTTTTAATTGTGTCATAAAAATGAAGAATTCTTTATAATGACACAGTACAAGGAGTTGAAGAGTGAATAGAAACACTTTGATGTGTTGCTCCAATTTAAACTTATTTAAAGGAAACTGTTTGAAAATCAAGATTCTATCCCTAATTCTTCTAGTCAGGACAAGGACAAGAATTTGTTATTGTTTACCTCTTCTGGAGCAACTAGATCTTGGAATGACAGAAAGTTCCAGATTTAAAAAGATTTTTGCTCCTGGAGACTTCTTTTTACTTAAAATGCATGGAGGAAAAGTCATACAGACTCTGTAGCAAATGTCCAGTACACAGACAACGATGAATACGTGGGAAAATCTTACAGGACCTCTCTGAAACTCAGAGATTGCAAGAAACTGAAGAAAAGGCAGCGTTCATCCAGAAAGATATTATGAAAAAACTTATGCCAAGCCACAACTGCTCGTTTAAGAACAAAATTATTTTTGAGGACAACAATATGAGAGACTTCAGTTCGTATATGTTCCTGAATCAACGAATTTTAACAATGTACGAACAAAAATAAAAATTCACCTGTTTTGAGTTATTTTTCAAACACTGCCATTTCAATTTTCCTTTTTGACTTTATAGGAAAATAAAACTGCGTAATGACAACTGTTCCAAGTTGGTCAGAAGTTGAAATTTATATAGATGAAACTAAAAACATAAAAACACACACACACACAAGAAAAAGAAACATACAGATATATGAATGTAAAACCCTTACCTTTTCACTTTGCAGAACAATCGAAATATCGAAATTGGCTGGGAGAAGAACGTCGTGGCGTTTCTTTCGTTTGAAAAAAATTTTTCGTTTGAGAGTTTTCTTGGCGTCACTCTTGGCTGCGATATCGCTCAGGAGGCGGGAGAGCCGTCTCCTCCAATCCGTGGATCCATGACGTCACCTGAAAACATCCCCCGCCTCCTGTGTGAGAGTGCATTTATTTTTTGTGATGGATAAGAAGTTGCCTCCTTCCAACATGCTCTAAGCCAATGGTTCCCAACCTCCGGCCACGTGTTGCTGTGGCTAAGGTATGGGTTAAACTATAATGTTTCAATAGAAACGAAAAACTTAAATTTTATACACTGAGCGAACTACCGTACTACCTACGGTTATAAATGTGCAAATTGTAGTCCAAGAATACATTTGTATTTACTAAGGAAAAAAATAAGCTATAATAGTAATAATTTAAAAACTTATGAATGCAGAGAGGTACGTTTAGAAAATACAATTCTGAGCAAAATCACTCTAAATTTTAATATTACACAGGTAAAAATTCACAAATTACAGTAAAACCTTTTTTTATTACAATACGATTGAAATACAAAATCACAAAAAAATGAATATTGTATAACGTAAAAACCCGAAAAGGTACGATATTTACGAAACAGCCGAATTTTTACACGCAAACTATGGGGTGTATATTTATGTTACAAAGCAATGTGACGGTAAAAATTGTGTGTATAGAAATAATTTTAATGTTCGCACCATAAAACAGTACATTTTCCCTCCTAAGAATTTGTTTTTTGAATAGTAAATACCAAGTATTGTTGAACGATTATTTGCAAATTTATTGCTGCAGATGGATACGATTAGCAAATACAATTCTGAACTAAATCACTAAAAATTTAAATATTACATAGGTAAAAGATCACATACTGCAGTGAGCCTTTCTTTGTCTAAATACACCAGACATAAAAATCACTAAACAATATGAATATTTTATAACTCAAAGCTCGAAAAAGGTATGATATTTTTCACTAAAATAATTTTCCTAAAAAAATATTTGTACCTAAACATGAGTGAAAAATATTTTTGAAACATGCAAAATAGCATATGTTAAGTATCTAAACAGCTTTAATAAATTGAATTAAGTAAAGGAGAAGTAAGCAAATAATAATTTTCCGAATATTGATTTAATAATACTTACACGCACAATTTAAATTAAGAGAATCGGGACGAATATGCCAGAAACCGATTCGACATCCTTGATTGTTACCACTGCTGCTTTTTGCTTCCGAAGCAACTGACAACCCAGCAGCAGATTTTATCTTATAGAAGCCAAGAATACAGAAAAGCTGGTAGCTAAATAGATAATTTGCAATAAAAAATATATTGCGGTCCTAAATTGAGATGAAAACTATCCTATCATTTAAGTTGGACCAAACTGAAACTGCGTGCAAAATTTGATTAAAATCGGTTCAGTAGCTGAGGAGTCCATTGGCCACAAACACAGGGAAACGTAATTTTTATATATTAAGATTTCGTGCTATTTTATAAATTACATGTTGCATTAAACATTATACAGAGTGACCATGTTTGCATAGGTAGTCACATATTGAGAGAAGTTCCAATGTTTGGTGACATGTAAAATTAGCACGAAAATTAAATCTTCAAGGCATCTTTCAACCGCAGACTAAAAATGAATAGACCGCGTATCTCCCGATGAAGCAGTGGATGTCAGTAGCGCTAAGAGGAATCACGTGATCTACAACGAAACCCTCTCTTTCTCTCTGACGCTCTGGCGCGTTAAAATTTTTGGCGATCATTTGCAAGCTGTTGGTAGGCAAATGCTTCCTTGCGCTTTTCGTTCGATCGATCATTCCGATCACTTCGCGAGACATTTGTTTATTTGCTGCTTGCAATCCATCTCCGACAAACAATCCATGGCTTGAAATAGAAAATTAGAATTTTCCACTTGTTTCAAATTAGGTTTCAAAAGTTTTTTTTTTTTTTTTTTGAGGTGGGGAGGGGGGGCGGGGAGGAATCCAGTGTATATAGATAAGCATATGAATTTAACAGAAAACATTCAATGTCTATGCATGTATCACAGAACACATTCAGTTCTTTGGTTAATTTTGTTCATAAAATGTTACTCGCCAAAAAAGTGATAAAAATCTTTCTAACTCTATTTTTAACAATTAAAGCAAGAGTTTTGAAAATAACTGAGATATTATTATAGACTAAACTTACCTATAGAATGTTATTGGTCCTCCCTTGACCGATTTTTCTTTGCATCCAAATGCACAACATTTAGAAACCATTTTATCTCAAAACAACAGTTCATCTCCATAGAAGTGCATGCTATGATCCTCTGCGGTGGTTGTAGATCACGTGGTTAAAGCCAGGTAGGTTCTGGCGGCGGAAAGGTTACCACACACTCTCTCTATGTATCTTTACTCTGTGATTTCAACGGGATTATCTGATAGTGTAACACGTATAGATTATGACGATATATTGATGAAAGAGAAGTTTGGATTATTTTTATTGGTTCCAGAAGCCGGTAAGTACAATTCATTGCTTAGAATTAGATTTATTTTCTTTTAAAATGTATTAAATCTTTGCTATGCCTAAACTCCTTTTTTTTTTCACTCGGTACCTGTATCAATATAATCAAAACTGATTTTCATTCTGTGCTTCAAGAAATTCGTCCGGTTAAAATTAGACGAAATACGTCTAAACCTGTCTATTCTCAAATTTCACGGGACAGAAGAAAAATTCGAGATACGGAAGTTTCGAGATACAAAGGTTGTGGTAAAATTTACAAAAATAAGCAATTGAAATTAAGTCAGATACTTAATACAGGGTCATTCCATGTCAAATGTCCCAAATTTCGAGAAAATCTCCACTCGACCCCCTCCGATTTTGATGAAAATTTTTTTGGATGTACATATAAGACTTTCATGAAACCATATCAAATTATAGCTCCATAACCCTTATGGTTCAGCCAGTAAAAATTATTTTATAACTGCCTCTTTTTCGTGTCTTGAAAAAAATGACCAAATCGTCAAGTTTGTGCTTTTATTGCTCGCGACCTAAGACGATTATCAGGCTCAAATTTGATGATTCTGATCACTGTTTAGGGTAGAATAGCCTACTTGTGTAACAAAAGCTCCATGCACTGTAGATTTTTTGCAATTTTCTGCCAAAGTTGGTAAAAAATCGTATTTTGGCAAATTTTGACCATATCTGCTGAGAGAATGACTTTCTGAAGCAAATTTTTTCCTCGTTTATAGCCTGATAGTTCGTTCGAAAGGTGTGCAAGTGGCATCTTGATAGTTCAAATAATTGCTGAATTATGTGAGTTGAAAGTAAAGTCAAATTTCTTTTTTCTCAATTTTGTCTCAATTTCAAAGGGCAATATCTCAAAAGAATCATCTTGAATTTCAATTTTCTTTACATCATTGGAAGGAACACACTTTTTTCAACTAAAACACGTTATTTTGATTTTTGAGACAAAAGAGTTTCATGTGGATATTGCAGATCAAAAATGTGTACGTCATTCTACGTGAAATCAAAGAAAAAAGACATAAACCTCAAAAGTTGATTTCAATTTGTTCTATTAAAATTTACAGGAGCTATTGTACTTATGTTTTGATGAAAAAACACTTTTTTAGATATTTTTGAACTTTAGTTTTTGTGTGCGCATCCGTAAAAACTCAAGAAATGGTAAAAAATAAAGTTTCGTTTTTAACAAAAATAATTATCTTTTTAACGCTGCTATAAGAGCTTGAGTCTTTTCCTATGTGTTATTTTTAAACTCTTGAAACAGAATTTCGGATGATATGTCACTTGGCAAGGTGTCGTTTGTGACGAACATTGTGTTCTTGTCACTCCAGGATTCGAAAAAAATATATGTTTAAGTTTGTCCCCGGTGCCATATAAACTCGTGTGAGCTGATGCGCAGGAAGTAAGATTGAAGATTGGTGGCTTCCTGGCTGGTGCTCACTTGGCCCGTTGCTGTGTGCGGTGTGGTGGTTCGTCTGACGTCTGCCCGTGAGGTGTTTTACGTCTTCGTTACTGCGATGTCTCTTCATGACTACGACCAACAAGAAAATAACGTATAAAGTTGATTCAACTGGCTTTGAATTCCACTGGGGACTGGATTTCAGCAACAACTTCCATGTACACTGCTCGACATTGAAAATGCAACACCAAGAAGGAGTGGTCAGAAATTCATGCAAATTTTACCGTAGACGCACGTCACTGAGTTATGCAACTCTCCGACGCACGTGAAGTAAGATATAAGAGAATTAAGTTGAAAAGTGGGCTATGTTCATGTTGGTTTTTCTGCCAGACTAATCATCGGAGAAATTTGGTTTTTGTCTCGAAGGATACGTGTGATAGGAGGAAATGCCACGCCGTCCTCAACGAAGACACTTCCAGCATATAGACGACTTTACAAGGGGTATGGTTATCGGACTGAGAAGGGGAGGTTGGTCCATACGTCAAATTGCAGCTGACACCCACATGGATGCAAGCACTGTGCATCGGCTGTGTCGGAGATGGTTGGAAAGAGGAAATGTAGCCACATTGAGGGGTGCAGGTGCAGCCAGAGTGACGTCAGACCGCTTGGATCGACGGATTCACCGACAAGCTGTGGCGGACCCGCAAGTCACTTGTACGTCGATTCTGCAGCACGTGCAAGGTACCCTGGATATTCCTGTGTCGACCAGAACCATTTCCCGTCGACTGGTTGCACGTGGCCTGCAATCACGGCGCCCGCTAAGAAGACTGCCATTGACCTCACAGCACAGACTCCAACGTTTGGAATGGCGCCGGACCAGAACGACGTGGATGGCAGAATGGCAAACTGTAGTGTTCTCAGATGAATCCCGCTTCTGTTTGTCCAGCGATAGTCATCGCATACGTGTGTGGCGTCGACGTGGAGAAAGATCGAATCCGGCAGTAACTGTGGAACGCCCCACAGCACGACAACGTGGCATAATGGTTTGGGGCGCTATTGCATACAATTCCGTATCACCTCTAGTTCGTATTCGAGGCACTATGACGGCTCAACGATATGTAGATAATGTACTGCGGCCAGTGGCAATCCCCTACCTTCAGGGCCTGCCAAATGCAATTTTTCAACAGGATAACGCCCGGCCTCACAGTGATCGAATCAGCCAACATGCTCTACGAGGTGTACAGATGCTTTCCTGGCCACCATACTCTCCTGCCTTGTCACCAATCGAACATGTGTGGGACGTGATTGAACGCCGTTTGCAGAACCTGTAACTGCCTCGTTCAGAGGACGAACTGCGGCAAATGGTTGAAAGGGAATGGAGTGCCATCCCTCAGGACACCATCCGCAGGCTTATTGACTCCATGCCTAGACGTGTTTCTTCGTGCATCGCTGTCCGCGGTGGTCCTACTTCTTACTGAGCCGACGCCGTCCTCGCTCTAAATTTTGCTTATTTATTTTGAAATAAATATCACTTATTGTTCCATGCTGTCTCTGTCTTCTTACCAAATTTCATCAATTTCTGACCACTCCTTCTTGGTGTTGCATTTTCAATGTCGAGCAGTGTACAATAAGTATATATTCTATTTTCTGTTTTCTGGGTGCACGGATAACGTGCTTAAGGGTTTTGTAAAAATAAACACCAGATTTTGTTCATTGAAATATGTCTGTCTCCGTCACCTCTCAAGTTAGATCATAAATACACATACAGTGATCCAGTACAAAGTTAGCTTTTTACTTTTATGCTAACATCGTTAATATTTTAATTTCATAAAAAGCATTATTTTCTTTTTCAAAAAAATAAAAATAAATAATTAATAAATGAGATAAATAATAAATAATTAATATGGTGTGTACGTGATAAAAAAATATGTATAACTAGGTGACCCGTGCGGAATTCCGCAAAAAAAAAAAAAAAAAAAAAAAAAAAAAAAAAAAAAAAAAAAACTCTAAACTTTAAATTTAATACGACAATTTTTATTGGCTTCATTTGCACAACATCGCCATCTACTGCCGTCGTTCTGACAACTTTTCAAAGAGATCAAAGACACGTTCACTTTTACAACTACTACAAAAGTGATACCCTATATTAAAATCAAATACCCAAGGCTACTACTAAACTAAATACTAACGTTATCGCAAAACTACCATAGTATTTTGAAACAATAAAAGTTACAATTAAGGTTTACCGAGCTAAGCCTTGGCTTGAAATGTCGCATTTAAAATTGATTTGAACAACAATGGTATAACGATTTTAACAGTTGAGCAAAAAATTTAACTTTTTCAAACTTCAATCGCTTATAAGTCGCTTAAACGTGGATTTTCGAGATTCTCGTTACGCGGCGCTAGCGGAGAAACGTTCTAAAGAACGCATTTTTTTTAATCTTTCGAATGAAATCAAAATGGAGACGATACGACAATTATTTCGCTAGATAGAGTCAATTTTGTGCCCAAAAATTGAAGTTCGAATAAAAAACGAACCGACACTTTTTAGAGGGTGGGTCTAATTTTCGTCAATAGCCCGCGGGATAAGCTTCAAAATCATAAATTTTCATGCAATCAGGGCCGCCGCTACCAGCGATGGGGTCTGGTACCAATTTTAATGCCGGGCCCCCCACGCACCTCTCCCCCCCCCCCCAATTGCATATTATTATGCCGTCGTTTCAGCACATTTGCAATTGTAAAAAAAAAAAGAAAGAAAACAAAAATTTTTCGTAAAAACTTTTCTGTTTTAGTTACGAAAGTGTGCATCTAATTTTTTTCGCGTATTTGTATCGCCAGATGATTTTAATACTGTTTTTTACACGAAACAACAAGTTTGAAAACAGAAAAACACAATTTTTGACGTTTGGTCCGACAAATTACAAAATTAATAGTTTGAAATTGCATTCACATGTAATATTTCATTGTTTAGTTGCTCGTAACTGAATTTTTAAATTTTAATATAAATTTAAAAATTTTAATTCGAAGTTTTCATAAAAACTATTTTTAAATACAGTATCTAGATACAGAAAAAGTTGGATAACTTTTCCTGTCTGAAATAAGTGAGGCAACGATATACTATGAATTTCTAATCAGGTGAAATTGGATGGACCAAGGGAAAAGTTAGAATTTCGATATAAAAAGTTTCGTAAGTAAATATTAAAGCAGAAAAATGGCAAAAGCATGCATAATATAAGTCGAAATATCATTCAATTAGGTGTTGAATTTATTAAGAGACATCGTACGTAATACATTTGACTTGATAAACCAATAACCAGGAGGATTATTAACTTTCTAGAATAAATATGAATTAATAATCAAGAATAATATATGGATACAATCTCTCCGTCGTTTCAATTAACATTCAAATTAATTTACTTACGTTTCCATCACTTAAAAATCCAATGAGTATGGATACTCATTCACTAGCATATTTTGTCACTTTTTTTGTCGCAAATTCGTGTATGACTGAGTTAAAATTCACTCGTGCTGCGAGTTGACGAGTTTCTGTAGCTTTTGGAAAGCGGTGCATTTTCCTTTGCGCAAGCGTGTTTCATTCATTAGTGTTTGTACTAGTAATTGTTTCATATTGAGAATCGGCAATGGAAAGCGAGATTTTTTTTTTTTAAAAAACAGCTTTTTTTTAATGAAATTATTGACACTATTTCTGGAAAAACATGTTCATGACCTTACGGGCCCCCCAAAGCTCCGGGCCCGGTACTAGAGGTCCAGTATCCCCCCTCAAACGGCGGCCCTGCATGCAATTCAATAAAGAAATGAGCGAGTTTCGACCGGGTATAGGATTCGGCTTAGAGAAATAATATATGGAGATGGGACTGCAAAGCCATTACTCTAAAAAGCGATAATGAAATTTTTCGATAGAGTTGAATATTGCAATTATTTCCACCATGTAAATGATAACAATCTACTTATATTACAAACTGAGTATCTTTCTAACTATCTTTCTAACTATCTTTCTATGTCACGCTTCTTTCTCCTGAACGCCAATGAACTGAAAGTCGAACCAGGTACCGATAGATAGGTAATTTTTCAGGCATCATTAGTTTCAATTTATATAATTATACGATTTTAATTAGCGAAGATATCAATTAATAAGTAGTCAAATTTAAAGCGATTAAGCCTAATAAATAATTAAATATGAAAGCCATTGTTGCATTGTAAAACGTGGTTGCCATGAAACAGTAATAAAAATGATAATGAGAATTTTGAATGAAGGCTTAACTAAATCAAACACGAAACTCATAAGCGGGCGACTTACATAGTATTTTTATCGCTAGCTACTTGTAATATTTTGAAACATTCATTTGTTGAAGAGCCATCTACTTATATTAAAAACTGAGTATCTATGTCTGCTTTTTTTCCTTTGAGCGAGCTGAACTTACTGAAACTTTCCTCACCATCTTGAAGGCGCGAAGCATCTCAATAATTCGAATGATTTTTTTTATACAGGAAAAAAGTAAAGGCGTGAAGCGCCTGTTAGCTAGCCGCCTTGGCGGGGAGTAGTTTCTTGAAATTTTCCTCACTACTTTCAAGGCATGAAGTGCCCGTGCAACGCTGGGCCACGTGCGTGGTATGTCTTGAAATCTTATGAACATTAAATTATATCAAATAAAACTTCAGAATGAGGTGAAAGTTAGAGAGGGGGGACGTTATGCATCAACATGCCGCAGGAAGCTAATCTAACTGCCCTGGCAGCTAGTAGTAATTGAAAATATGATAACTAGTAATTGAAAATTCATTCTTTATACTGCCGAGGATGTGTCTTGATATTCAGTCTATGATTGCAATTTGCCCATAAACAAAAATGATGAAAAATGGGAAAATGCTTTTTATGACCTTGAATTATTAATGACCTATCAACTTGCCAAGTGACATATCATCCGAAATTCTGTTTCAAGAGCTTAAAAATAACACATAGGAAAAGACTCAAGCTCTTATAGTAGCTATAAGAAGATAATTATTTTTGTTAAAAACGAAACTTTATATTTTTTGCCATTTCTTGAGTTTTTACGGATGCGCACACAAAAACTAAAGTTCAAAAATATCTAGAAAAAGGTTTTTTCATCAGAAAATTTCTACAATAGCTCCTGTAAGTTTTAATAGAACAAATTGACATCAACTTTTGAGGTCTTTGTCTTTTTTTCTTTGATTTCACGTTGAATGATGTACACATTTTTGATTTGCAATATTACCTTGAAACTGGTTTGTCTCAAAAATAAAAATAACGTTTTTTAGTTAGGAAAAAGTGTGCTCTTTCCAATGATGTAAAGAAAATTGAAATTCAAGATGACCCTTTCGAGATATTGCCCTTTGAAATTGAGACAAAATTGAGAAAAAAGAAATTTGACTGGAATTTCAACTCGCATAATTCAGCAATTATTTGAACTATCAAGAAGCCATTTTCACACCTTGCGGAAGAACTATCAGGCTACAAACGAGGAATTAATTAGCTTTAGAAAGTCATTCTCTCAGCAGATACAAGCTGATAACGTATGGTCAAAATTTGCCAAAATACGATTTTTTACCAACTTTGGCAGAAAATTGCAAAAAATCTACAGTGCATGGAGCATTTGTTTCACAAGTAGGCTATTCTACCCTAAACAATGATTAGAATCACCAAGTTTGAGCATGATAATCGTCTTAGGTCGCGAGCAATAAAAGCACAAACTTGACGATTTTGTAATTTTTTTCAAGACACGAAAAAGAGGCCTTTATAAAGTAATTTTTACTGGCTGAACTATAAGCCTTATGGAGCTATAATTTGATATGGTTTCATGCAAGTCTTATATGTACGTACATGCAAAAAAAAGTTCATCAAAAGGTGTAAACACAATGCAATTTCAACGAAAAGCAACAAAAACCACGCCCACTTATATGTAAATGCATTGATTTCTCAAAGCCAGGAGGGGTGGGGGGTTTGAACCCCCTGACCCCTCGAAATGACGGGCCTGCTGAAAATGAATTTTTTTGAGCTTCAATTTTGAAAATTTACCAGTGGTGAATCCCACAAAGGAGATCGCCCCCATTGCCGCTCCCTTGCATCCGTCCCTGAAATCGTCAAAAACATGTAGAAATTTTAGCGCCCGCAAAACAAACTTGGAGGTATAGCTAAGGTGACCCATGCATTCCATTTTCAGGTATTCCGTCCCGTTGCTTCGGCACATACTAAAATATTCCGTTTTCTGAAGTGATGGAACAGAACACTGAATGCTTCAAACAAAATCACTGGCTGGAGCTGTTCATCCCAATAAATTAAATGATGCACAATTATATTCAATATTTTATACTTGCTCAGGATTAATGCACTAGTAGAAAGGGGGGTTTTGCTTATTTGTGCTCTTGCAAAAAAGAAAACACACACAAACAGTTACAAATCTCAGTTTTTAAAGCAGTGTTGATTTTAAAAGTAAATTGAATAAAAATTTGCGATTGCGTTATTAAAAATTCTTACTTAAAATCAGAACTAAATTCACTCAAGCAAATGTCATTCAAATTACATTAATTTTTTTTATCAATATCTCTGTTTTATTAGTGTTTATTCTGTTTAAAATGCCTCTGTTTTTTTATTTTATAAATATATTTACAGCTGCCTGCAATGGGTGAATGAAAGGAAAAAGAAATAAATGGTCCCCTTAGGTATAACTTGTAGTTTTTAACTTAGGAGCAGAAATTAACAGAGGAAACATGGAAAGTTCTGTTGCATCATCCAAAAAGTTTGGCTAAAGTAGATTAGAAAAAATACACACAAAATGAAAAAGTAGTCCTGACTAAGGGCAATATACTTGTAATAGCTCAGGCCTCCATTAATTCCTGGCACGTCATTTCAAGTTTTTCCATGAGGTGGGGTCAAAGGGTGCAAAAATAATCTAGTTTCATCGGAAAACAACACAGCGCACATTTGTATGTAAATACATTGATTTCTCAATTCCGGTGGGGGGGGGGGAGGAATTGCCTATGACCCCAACCTGAAAACGTACCAACTTAGCGGACACCACTCCCTCAAAAAAAAAAAAGTTGCAGAGAGAGTGATGTAGATCTTGCTAGATGGCGCCACCAGCGTACCAGATGACAGATCAAGTGTTTGTGCGCCGGAGATTGATGTAGCTCTTACTAGATGGCGACACCAGCGTACCAGAGCATCCAGAGATGGTAAACGTAACAACTTCGCGGACAACCCAACCCCAAAATTAATTTAAAATGACACGTATTTTGCTTTTTTTTCCTTTTTCAAATATGTGTTAGCGTACTGTTCGATATATTTTCCTCTCCATTTTTTAGTGCAGTCTACTTTTGATTGTTTTAAATAATTATTTTTGACTGGTAGTAAAAATAAATCTATGCCTTGAAATGAATGTTATCAAATGATCTGTATTGCAAGTTAACTAGCCATGTTGGCATTTTTGAATAAATCCATGTTAGTACTTTTGATTAAGAGAGAACATTCTTCATATGAGTTCAATAATAAATACGAATTAAATTTTTAAATAACAATTCAGAAATATAAAAATATATTTAACTACACAAAAGTAGAAGACATGGAACATAATTGTAATATTTTTAAATAATATTCATCTGCTCTCCTTTCACAACCCATAATGTCAGTGATGTACTCGTATCTTTAGTCTTTACAGATAAACCAGTGGGATGACTGAAATTGTTACACTGGATTTAATTATACACTAGTTTTGTTTGGAGAACTGTTTAAAAAATCTTTCTCATTCAACATTCTTAAGTTGGTTCCCTTTTACACTTTTCAAGTTATAAACTATAAAAAGTGCTTGCTTGCACATGTAAGTTGTACAAAATGAGATAAGATGATTGCTTTGTTTGCTAAAAAGTCAAATGAAGAAAAAGAAAAGTAGGGGAGAGTGGTAATGAATGGGCCACTAACAAAATATGAAAAAGTATTTGCATGAATTTTTTTTTTTTTTTGATGCCACCAATAGATGTAGCTATTTGTTCTACTAAACTCATCCAATTTTCATGCATTTGCGCTGAGCCATTTTCAAACTAGAGTGGCATGGTCAAGAATCTGACTGAAAAGTAAGTTTTTCCCTTTTTAGTAAAACATTTCCTAGCTAAAATGTACCAAGTATTTCACTGCATACATATGTATAAGCTAGTCTTTCCATATCAATAAACTAATCTTAAGATGTATTTTGGTGTTATCTAAATTCAATGTACTCAAAAAACCTAAATGTATTCCAAAAGTATAGGTGGGGCTGAATGAGCCACTATGTCATGGTAATGAATGGGCCACCTAAATATTGTTTTTCTTCCTTTTCTTTGGATTTTCGCATTAATATGAAACACAACTGACTGTCATAGATAGATTAAGATTACTGTCGTCAAAATAGGTTTGTAGTAACTTCTAAATATAATTTGCAGATCTATATTATATTTCTATAATGCAATAGACCTCTGGTCGCAGTGCGTGGCTTGAAAAAGCCCCCATCTCTCCTTCATATTGTATTCCTCACAGTACAATTTCGTTTTCTTTCTTGGTAACTTAAGGTAGATATTTCTTATTCCCGATGTCTAGTAAATAAAGAAAATTTTTGAATTTTGACAAGTTTGAAAATGAAGATGAAGTTTTTGAAAGTGAATTTTAATATTATTTTTGAAACATATAAATTTTGTCAAATCATAGTGTGTATTATCTGTTATTTTTTTAATATATATTTGATGTTATTTATTTCTTACAATCTCATTATTTAGTCATTTTTCTGCTATAATTGGTATGCATCAGTTTTGATGTTTATATAATTTTAAATCAGTATGATTTCGTATCATCATGTCAAGTGCCACATTTATTTTGTCATATTCAGCAAATAAAAGATTAAATCCACATGTTTTCATTGAATTCATTTAGTGGTCCATTCATTACCTTCGATGGCCCATTCAACCCCATAGGTGGGGTTGAATGGGCCAAATTTCAAAATTTTTATTTTCTATTATAATTCATTATAGACAGGTGCTAATCCAACTTTTATGACTTTTTTAGATAGCCAGATAAGTAAAGTAACTAAAACACCAATTTAGAGTTAAAACAAATTGTTAGAAAAAATTACACAAATTCAAAACCAAAAAGTGGCCCATTCATTACCACTCTCCCCTATTGCTCATTCATATGGGCAAGAGGTGGGAGGAGCAGAGATTAGCCTATTAGACTACTGTTTGCCATGGCTAACAACATAGCGTTTCATTGAGTTTTGACAAAAACTGAAAAAGTTTCCTGTTCTGGTATCATTACTGCAGTACCTGGAAAATTCTAAAAATATGTGAATACGAAACTTTTTACAAATGCAATAACTTTCCACAATAAACAAAATAACTGCAAAAGCAACATCCTCAATACTAAAATGTATTTACTGTTTCTGTAAGATATTTTTTGATGTTGTACTAATAATTAAACTAAAATCTTGATGTAATATTTCTGAAAGAAAAGGATGAGAAAGGGGATCTTACAGTAACTCAAAAGTTTTGTCTGGTCCCTTTTAATACTTTGAGTTACTCAAGTGCTCACTGTAGTGGTTTTTATTGTCAATTAATACAAGTTTTTCTTTTTACAGTCGAGTCTCGTCAACTCGAATATTCCTGTATCTTTTTCATCTAAGTTTTCATTGAGTCTCAAACTCTTTGGAAGGTAGTGAAAATTTCCTATTACTTGAAGCATTTATCATGGGAGCACCCAATCCAGATGTAAATTAACTTAAAAAATCAAAATTAATATTTAGAGAGTAAACAATGGGGGAAGCGGATATTTATACTTACGAGATAAAAACAGATTGATTTCAAATTAAAAAAAAATATTTACATGAACTTCAAAAATACATAGTACATATTAATCTTACAATGATTCTGTTCATATATCAATGTAAAAAGAATTAGGGGAATAAAGGCAAAAGTAAAATAATTAAGATGGCATCTTTTTTTTTAAGAATGAATAAATTGAAATTTTGTTTTAAAAAGTAGAGAAAATAACAATGGATTTTTTATACAACTTGCATTGGAATATTATTTTTACCTTCAGAAGCAAATTTGTTCCTTCAAGAAAAAAAGTGAAATTTTTGCCCTTATTTACGGGGCAAAGTAGATAATAAAATATTTTTTTAATGAAATACTTTATACATTATTAAAAATATTTTTGCTGAAATGAATGAATATGTAAAACAAAGAATGAATAAATGGAGAAATAATGAAACAATAGGCGAATAACTAAATTAATTAATTAATCTATGGGGATCAATAAATGATTGATGCTACCTAGGAGCTTCTCAAGTTATCGTTATCGAGACTCGACCATTTTCTTGTAGCTTTATTACTCCAATTTCTGAGCATTGTGAATTCCATCCACAGAAAATTTGCAAACCAGAAGACGACCTCTGGCATTTTTGGTACAGTCGGGATTTTAGTGTAATCAACGTCTTTAATTAACTGTCAGACAATATAGAATTCTCCAGAATGCATGGGCATATATCCTACGCCCCTCCCCCATAAGCGGCATTTTAGGGAAGGCCACAGATATTTTCCCTATTGTTTAGCAGGCTGTTTTTCAAATGGAAAGCAATTTCAGCACTGATCAGAGTTAGTAAAATAATTTTGGAAAAAAATAGAACCGACTTCAGTTGGAAATTGCTCTAAAAAGTAAAAAATATTTTTTTTCTTTGAACACCACCGAAACTACTTTTAAACATAAGTTTTGAAGTAGGCGCAAAAACAATGTATAGAATCATACGCAACTATAATTCAACTATATACATTTTAATGGATCCAGGTTCTTTAAAAGCATTCGCATACATTTCATTCATTACCACACATTCGTGTACTGGTACAAATATTCTGCTTTTAATTTTCAATGGTTTCTCTGAAAAATGTTGGCAAAATATGGTTCAATATCATTTGACCTATCGTTTTTGCGCCGACTTCAAAACTTATGTTAAAAAGTAGTTTCGATGGTGTTCAAAGAAAAAAATTATTTTTTACTTTTCAGAGCAATTTCCAACTGAAGTCGTTTCTATTTTTTTCCAAAATTATTTTATTTTATTCTTTTTAGTGTAAGTGTACTTATGAAATAAGGTAATGTTTCCATTACGGAACTTCACCTAATTTTCTTAAGTAAATGCTCCATAAAATAAACTGAAAAAAAAAAGGAAGAAACTATCAACGCGTCTAAAATTATAAACGATTGACACTAAAAAAAATCTTTGTTATTCTCTGGTACTTATTTGTGTACTAGCTTAATCAAAGCCATTTAAATATCAAGGGTTTGTCAACTAATTTATATTTCAAAGCAATTCCAGTTTCTCGTTGTTCATAAGATTTTAACACATACTACGTACGAACCGCTAATGAGTTTCATGTTAGATTTAGTTAAGCCTTGGTTCAAATTTTTCATCATGATTACTATTAATATTGCTGTTGCGAGGCAAAAATTTTTGCAACAATGGATTGAAAATTTAATCATTTAATGGGGAAATGACATGAAATTTACTGTTTTCCATAATAACTTTTTTTCTAGTGAACAAATATCGTCATATGAGTACATGGTACCTAAGTTACACCATCTCCTATGGATTAAAAAAAATCGTCCAAATCGGTTCAGTAGATCATAAGTTATGTGCGAACAAAAAAAAAAAAAAAAAAAAAACATACGCTTTGAATTGATAACCTCCTCCTTTGTTGAAGTCGGTTAAAAAGTTGACATTTTTACTAACTTGTTCAAAAATAGCTTAAGAAATGTTGTCATATTTTTTCCGTAAAAAGCACGGAAGTACTCATTTCTACGGGGGAGGGGGGGTGAGACTTGAGCCTCCATGATTACTTTAAACGAAGGACCTGATTATCTGTATAAGCTCTGTTTCAATATTTTTAGTTTTTACTCTAGATATTCTCAAAATAATTGAACACTTTCAAAAAGTACGGTTGAGGAGTTAGAAGCATTTGCAAAAAAGGACATATCGCTTGTCTGTTGTGGTCGTTTTTACAATGACATATCCTTATATCAAAATTTTATTAACTGTATTACAGTCGAGTCTCGATAACTCAAAGTCGCAAGAGGCTAAAAGCTTCGAGTTATTGGCAGTTTGAATTATGGGGAGTTCAAGTTCCTATAGTCTTCTGAAGAGTTTGGACCTGATAAAAACTTAGAGATAAAGGAATGTGTTTGTTATAAGCAGGGTTGCCAGGTTTAAGAACTGCAAATACGGGACAGGCTTCTTGGGGGAGGGGGGAGATGAAGTCTAACAGTCGAATTTTTACAGCCTTGACTTTGGTATCAAATGTTTCTTATTATACACAATGGGCATATGAATAAGAGCTACATTTTTTACCATCACATTATTATTTTTCTTCATAAATTTTTGCGGGAAAAGTTTTCGCACCAAATATTGTGAAAATTCATGTTTCCCTGCAACTAACCTCCTTTTTCTGACTCAGGCCTGTCACTTTGAATTTTTCCAGAGGAGCAAAGGGTATATATTCAATGTTAATTGTGCCAAAAAACAGCAAAAACCACTTATGTAAATGCATTAATTTCCAAAACCAAAGCGGCAATTGATCCCCCCCCTGATCCCCCAAATGACAGGCCTGCATTGGCTTGGAAGATATAATAATCGTTTTTAGTGATGACTTACAATTAGTATATACTTTTTCAAAATGCCAGACATACTAAAGGGAAAATTTTAACACGCGCAAAATAATTTTAACGACAAATTTTGATTACAATTGAGGAGACATAGAATTAAATAAGAAATTAACCTAAAACAAATAAAAATTTAATATTCAATATCTTCTGTAGTTTATCAAATATTATATCATAAAAATTATCCTAACATAATGTCGGAAAATTATTTTTCAAATCATATCTGCTACTTGGTTTTTCTGCTGTAATACGAGGGCTATTCAGAAAGTAAGTTACGTTTTGGTCTAGCACTGCAATTAGCGTGGCTATCGCGCATCTCTCGTTCGGTTGTTACAGGCTTTTGGAATGAGCGCCGCCATTGAAAATCCCGCCAGTTGTGAGGTGAGGTCAGTAATAAGGTTTTTATGGGCAAAAAACTTAAACCCATAGAAATTTATCGGCAACTGTGTGAAGTTTACGGAAACAACGTGATCAGTGAAGGTGGCGTTCGCCAATGGTGCATACGTTTCAAGAATGGACGAAGTAATGTTCACGATGAAGAGAAGAGTGGGCGGCCAAGCATTGTGACCGATGAACTGGTGGAAAAGATCAATGAAAAAATTAGAGGAAACCGTCGTTTCACCGTAACCGAACTTTCCTTCGGTTTTCCGCAAATTTCACGCACTTTATTGTACGAAATTGTTTCTCAAAAGTTAGGCTACCATAAGTTTTGTGCCAGGTGGGTACCAAAACTTCTGACAGACCATCACAAGGGTCAGCGAATGGCTGCCTCTTTGTCAATTTGCAGGCTTATAAGCACCACGGCGATTCATTTCTTGATCGAATCGTAACGGGAGACAAGACTTGGGTGAAACAGGTGAAGTGTGAGACAAAATTGCAGTCTATGGAGTGGGGCACACACATTCTCCTCAAAAACCACGAAAGTGTTTGCAAACATTATCTGCCAGGAAATTGATGGCAACAGTGTTCTGGGACAGAAACGGTGATTTTGTCGATTTTCTGGAACGTAATGCAACAATAAACTCTGAGAGCTATTGCCAAACATTGCAAAACCTAAGAAGGGCTATTCAAAACAAGCGAAGAGGGAAACTCAGCTCAAAAGTGTTGTTTTTACACGACAATGGAGACCTCACACGGCAAATGTCACACAGAATCTCCTTCAGACCTTCAAGTGGGAGGTTTTTCCTCATCCGCCGTACAGCCAGATCTTGCACCAAGTGACTTTACTTGTTTCCAAAGATGAAGACCTGGCCTTCAAAGCAGCCTTCTGATGACGACGACGATCTCCAAGGGGGCGTGACTGACTGGCTCAATACTCAGGCGGCGGACTTCTATGAGGATGGAATTTCGAATCTCGTTCATCGCTAGGATAAATGTCTCAATTCGTTTGGCGACTATGTAGAAAAATAGTATTTTAGTTGCTCTTTCGCATAAATATAATAAAAACAGTTTCCTGTGCATAGTTTTTTCTTAATTCCAAAACGTAATCTACTTTCTGAATAGCCCATGTGCATAAGAAAACAGAGAATTATGCTGAATCCGAAATGTTAGCATAGGAGACGACGTTCCGGTGGAAAATCAAGAATATTCCAGATGAACCGCCATTCGGCATCACAACGAGCCCCTTCAAGTGTGGTGATCAAGAATTCTACTTGGAAATATTTCGTAACAAGTTTGGTGGGGCAGATCACATCCAAGTCCAATTAAGAAGTTCTGGAGATTTGCCTCTTATCTCCAAGTACAGCTTCGGATTCTTCAATCCCAGAAACAACGAGTGGAGCAGTTCTTCGGATAATACACCAGCTGCAATTTCAGACGTGAATCATCATCTTCATATAGAAGATGTGCGAAAGGACTTTTTTATAAATGGTGAACTCCAAATAAAGTGTGAAATTCAAGCCATCCCAATATGCACAGTACTTCCGAATATCCGTGCTCAGACGCAGATGGCCAGTAAGTATTTTGACTTTTTTCTTATACAGTTGACGCTGCTTAGTGTGATCACATTTCGAATGGTCCTTTTATGTTCCCTTATCCATGCAAAAACGAGGGTTTTTCCAAAGTTCAAAGTCTCATAAATAAAAAAATAATAGAGATAAAAATCTAAAAATTGAGACTTTTGATTACCTTAAGGGGTTCAATTGATGAGCCAAATTTGAAAGAAATACAAAAATGTGAGGTAAAAATTTTCTCAGATTTTGGATCACTTGACATGGAAGAATCCCTTTATCTACTTGCCCCTTCAATTCTTTCAATTTTTGTAGGTTTGCATAAAACCGATTGCAATTTATCTTTGTGTCGCTCATAGTAAAATCTGCACCTTCATATTTTTAAAATACGTATTTACTTGCTAAATGAATTACATTTAGTTACACATGCTTTTAGTTTAATAACGAAGCAAAGCATATTTCAAAAGATAACTGTCCGGTGACTAATAGTAGATAAACACTTACATTTCTTTCATAAGAAAATATTTAAGAAGGGCTTTATATAATAAGAAACGGTAAAATCATTTACAAGTAGCTACACCAGTTTTACAATGAACGACACGTTTGTTGAATGAATAGTCACAATAATTTTTGCTCTAACTGAACATAAGATTAACTTCAGAACAGAAAAATAATATAATTCAATCAATTTTCTTATCACTCTATTTCAAGTTTTTGTTTTACTTAACTTTTTTCAAATGTCTCGCTTTGTAAAATGTTGCTCCCAGCCAGAATACGTGACTTAAGCCATCCCGTATCAATGTTTCCCAGGACGCGGGACAGTTTTTCAAAAAACGGGACAGTCCCTTGAAATCCGGGACGTCTGGCAACCCTGGTTATAAGACTTCCAAGTTATCGAGACGCAACTGAAGTAAAAAAAAAAAAGGTTGATTAAGTTGGAGAGGATTGTAAATAGTTTTTGAAGAATGAGAATACATCTTTATGTTTTGAATTTTATTTAACAAAATTGAATTTACAATGGGTTCAACAGCACATGACATACAAAATCTAACATTATAATATGTAAGAACATAGAATGAAAAAACAAGTAGCTTTTTGACTTTTCCAGGATTCTTAATACCATAAACAAAATTCAGAGAAACATTAAAAAATTTGAACTTACAAACTATTTACAGCAGAAAACAAATAGATTAATTACAGACTTTAAAAAATCGAAACAAATCCACGAGTTCACTGCATGAAACTTAATTAATTGTTTGAACATTTTGTTAACTGCTATTTCGATACATGTCATAAATGTAATGCCTAAAACTTGAAATATTGGGTTTTGAGCGTTTTATTTCAGAGAAATTTATTACCACTCATTTGCACCGAAAATGTAATCAAATTTTTACAGGTGTGTGACTTTTGGAATGTTACCGAGACGAGACTCACCCAACTGCAAAATTAAACACTATATTTGATGCGAAAAAATTGGCCACTTGTCAGAAACATTATCCCGAATATGTATTATTCATAAAACGAACATTCCCCTAAAATTTCAAAAGTATGATTAAATTGGTTAGAGCCTTGTCTTTTTGCCCACACATAAGCTAAAAATTACCTCATCAGTAAAAATGGCTCAAAATATCAGAAAAAAGAGTTTATGATAATGAGGAAAAAAAAAAAAAACAGTAGAGAAACAGCAACTTAATTTTTTTTTTTTTCACATACACCAACAATCTTCGGTGCTTTTTGCTAAAAATCCTTGTTGAGAGCTTCCATGTCCTATACATGCAAAAAAAAAAAAAAAAACTTGTTTGATCGATAGAACACAAAAAAAAAACCGCAAGTTTGAAAAGTACACTGCCCTTTAAAGAAATATTCATTTCTATTTTCCTTCTTCACCATACGAAAATACATACAAAAAAGTACTATTTAACAACATAAAATGTTATTACAAGCTGAAATACTGAAAAGCTATCCAGCTTTTCGGGATCCAAATACAGTAAACACATTTTAAAGATGCTAAAAATCTGCACTGGTAATCATTTATAGGGGTTATTAATTAAAGATTTAAAAAAAATTTAAGTATCTTTAATGTATGGGAATTAATTAATTGTTTAAATTTTTTGTTAATTAAAGCACCTATGTTCACAAATTTTGTGTTTGAAAGAGTGAAACAATAACACGAAATATTTTGTTCAGACACCTGTGTTGGCTTTTTGCTTATAATTTTACCTGGGTTTTTTATTTATTGTAGAGTCTTACTTTACTTTTGTTGAAGAACAATTTAAATCTAGTATCAAAAATAGTTGCAAAGCAATATCATGTTTTATGGCTCTGAATTGATAAAAATAGTTTATCCAAATTTTGTTCAAGAGTATCTTTTATGGCGCCTACACATACAAAATCTGGATTTGTTTAAATACTATTATATTTTTACTAATGAAATGCCTTCAGCTATTAACATTTCTCACAGAGAAATATGGTTTGATGGTTTGTTGTTGCTTATTTTGGTAAATGTAATTACAATAAAAAGTTATATGATACAATTCCATGCTGAATCATTTCAGTTTATTTTTCCCCCTTATTAATTTGGAAGAACTTTATGAAATAATGTCTCTAATAAAATGTTTGTCTATAACTTTCTTAGAACCTGAAATATAGAGCTCTGATCTTTAAGAACTATTAAGAAAAAACTAAGTCTTTAGGTCGAAAACTTTTGAAGTTTCAACTAATGTGACCATTTTTTATTGACTCCAAATTATTTTCTAAAATCTTTAATAATGTATATTATCTCTAATCATACAAAATCATGCTTTAAATGCAACCTGTGCTTTGTTTTGAAGCAAAAACAAGTTAGCTATTCGGTAAATATTCGGTATTCTGCCAAATACCTATTCAATGCATCCCTAATTCAAAATTCATTAATTCAATCACGGCCTCACTGAAAATACACAAAATGTAAAAAGCAAGAATTAAAATAAAAATACTAATTTTGATAATCAAAATGTTAAATCACACTGATACAAAACTAATATTTTACAACATATAATATAATGAACTCAAGAAAAAAATGTTTTTTAAAGATTTTGTGCAATAAATGTAAAGTAAAATACAACGTTAAAGAAGGTTTTACTTTACATACACAAAAGATATTTACTATAAAACAATAGTTAGCTAAAATTGAAAATTAGAATGTTATATTAGCAATTAAAATTTTAACAACACAACAAACCTACAAATGTCACTTGCATTAAAACTTAAAAGCAATACACGAAGAGCAAAATATTAAACATCAGAAACTACTAACAGGAAATGTCTTTTCAATTACTTTCAACTTGTGTAACAGTGTTCTGTTAGATTATACTGAGATAATAAATTAGCATCATTCTGGTTACGATCCATTACTATTACTGATTCGTAAGACATGAAATAATATTTTACAGAAGTTTTTAGCAGGTTTGTTAAAAAAAAATTCAACAAATAAAAAACACTAACCGTGTGGATTTTTGCTAATGGAAATTTAATATGACTCTTCAATGCAAAATAGAGAATCTGTTGATACTGCAAAAATTCAAAAGCTGGTATATGTTGAGATGAGACTGTAAATAGTGGAACCTTCGTAACAAGACCTCAAAGAGACCTTTATAATTGATTAAGCGTTAACTGTAGTTCACTTATCCAAACAATAATCAACTACAAACAATAGTAAAGGGGATCACAAATGTAATTCGTCTCAGCATTAATTCGTTTTCAGATAATTTGAATTAAAGAGGTTCAACTCTATCCACATTTATATGACTGAAGACATTAACGAAAAATCGAATATTTCTGGTGAAAACAAACATTTTACAATTTCGATCATTTACAATAACATAAATAAGCATCCTTCAACATATGCTATCATAATTTTGATAATCAAAATGTTAAATCACACTGATACAAAACTAATATTTTACAACATATAATATAATGAACTCAAGAAAAAAATGTTTTTTAAAGATTAAGTTCAAACTGAAGACTTAATTTCTGGAAATATATAATATTTGTAAAAAAATATAATTTGGCAAGATGATGGATACTTCCTGATATGAGTATCATAGAATAAATGCATTTGTTCTAATTTTGTACAAGGAGGTTAGAGTTGGAAGTGTTTTTATTCATGAAATTTAAGCTATTCTCTTTAGGTACTTTAAAATAAGAAATTCTACTAATGCATCTAGAATAACCCACATTCTTCAGTTACTTATCACAATCTCAAACTGCAGCATTGAAATTCAAATTGCTTGAAATTTGGATAAGAGCATCAGTAAATTTTAAAAACACATCAATATTTCATAAATCTTATTAGTCTAAGATCCCACAACAAATGTAAGCCCTATCCTTTTTAAAAAGCAACACAATTTTTATACATAACTATAAAGGTCGAGACTAGCGGTCGCCACTCGCCAGTGGAGACCTGGCAACTAGGGATGCACCGATAAGCAAATTGGCTGATTACTGATTAATCGGCTGTTTTTAATACTACCAATTTTACCATCACTGTTTTTTCTCTCTTCCAAGTTTAAAAATAGTAAGTAATTTATTTCCAAGAGAAGATTTTTTTTTTCCATTTTCTCAATTTTCACAAAATAATTTCAATATTTTATCAAATTTCTTAGAACCAATTTTCATATTATTGTCAATAACATTACATTAACACATTGTTAATTACGTTAATTGGACATAAAAATTCAGAAAAACAGGAAGGGAGTCTGTACTCCAATTTAGGAGTACTTTTAATTTAATTTTTTTAGTAATTAGTAGCAATTAATTTCAAGACTTTCATTCTTTGTGAAAAGTAGAGGTTATCTAAAAGGAGGAAACTGTCGCCACATGAAAAATGTTGCAACATTGTCTATGCATAGTAGGAGAATTAATTTATTAAACACTTTATATCAACAGTGAAGATTATTATTACTGTTAATAAAATTATTCATTGTAGTTTCTTATTGAAGGTATACTTTAAGAATAGAATAAAAAAATTTTTTTTTGGCTGATTAATCAGCCCGATTTTGCCGATTAATCGGTGCATCCCTACTGGCAACCTACTTTTTTTCTGAACAAGAATACAAACTGCTGATGCATCATGCTGAAAATCGCCATTAGCGTTGTCATTGGCGGCCAATGCGAGAAAATCGACCCATCAGCTGTACAAAACATCTAAATACGTAATTTCAATCTAGAAAATGCAATGAAACTTTGTTGGAAAAATAATCAAAGATGACCAAATTAATGATTAATCAGCAAATAAAATGATTTTTTTTTTAAACTTCAAGTATGCAGGTGCAGTTTGTTTTTGTTTTATTTGCATAATGTCTTATTACTTGGATTTTAAAATAAATAATTTTCGTTTTCAGAAAATATTTGTAAGTTTTTTTAAAAACATTTTTCTTTGATATTTAGTAATTTTGTTAAGATATATGCAAGTACATAGTGTAGTATTACAAAATGCAGAATGAAGTGAAGTGGGGTTGCAATTTTCGAACTTAGTTCAAAGTGGCCACTAACTTTTTTGGGTTTACCGGCCACTGGCCACTATCAATTTTTTTTAGTCTCAAGCTTTACATAACTATGATCACAGGAATATGTTTTCAACAGGTTGTTTATCAGAATATGTCCCTACGTAAAGGGGACTTGTGTCGTCATCCTGGATTTTCGTTGCAGTTTTTCCTTTTGTATCTCTGAAACTATTATCTTGAGAGTAAAATCACCAATTGATGAATTAAAGAGCATAAAATTACATTCAACAAGGTGTTTTTACTTTTATTGGAGTTGTAGAACGTGCAGAGAAAACTTTCAAAATCTGTTCAGCTTGAGCCAGAGTCTAAGCTAAAAAGAAAAGGGATTTCTCTGCAAGACTCAGTGAAGAAGCCTTCCACGGAGTCACAGAAATAAAACGGGGGAAAGTGCTTTTCAAAAATTTGCAAACGTTGAAATTAAATATTTCCACACCTCTTACAGCTAAAATGAAAATAAAAAAATCTCTTAAAAGGTAATTTCATGCCCTTTAATTCATCAACAAGTGATTTTACTGACTTAGTAAATACTTTTTGAGGTATAAAACGAAAATTGAAAAAAAAAAAAAAAAAAAAATCTAAAAACCAAGATGGTGGCACTGGCATTGGATTCCCCCCAACAAGCAGCCATATTTTGATAGGCAACCTAGCAGAAACATATCATGTATCTCCAATAATAATTATTTGTAAATATTATGTTTTGTTTCAAAGCCAAATAGGAGCAGAAATTTGCAGTGGGATCCTATAATGTCTACTATTGAATCAGAAACAAACAATATTTTTAAACTTAAAAGCGTTATTGTATTTTTAAAATGGACAAGGCTTTAAAAAATATTTTGCATAAAGAGGTAAATTTTCCAATTTAATTGCTGGGTCAGCAGAGAAGTTAAAAAGTTCAAATACTGTTCATAAAAATGGCACAAATTTTTTTTCATTAGTGCCTCTATGTTCCAAGAAAACATTTTCACCAATGTTTTCCACTTTTGATGCAGAAACTGGTTCACAATTTTTTAGATGTTGAGCCTTTGGGGAAAAAACACACTGAAGCACTTTAATAGTAATGCTTATTAAATACTGTAAGGGAAGCTGGATTAATTTCTCTGATAGAACATAAAAGTTTAAGAGCTTCAAACGAAAGAACAGTAAAATATAAGTGGGGTGGGAAAATCAAATGGCTATGTTTTGCTAAAAATCAATAAAACAATCACTTTTAAAACCTCAATTATCAATGTCATTTTTTGTAAGGAAAAGGATAATGTAAGCTTTTGAAACGTACACACATAGAAATTTTGTAAAGTTTGAACAGCATCAATAAACTGTGTTACTAAGAGGTTTTAAACTAGGATGTAAATCATGGATCTCATATTCACTTAGCTTTTTTGTTTTAGTTGCCAAAATGTTCTACTCAGGCAAAACAATTCAAGATACAGCGAAGATTTTTGCATAATATATGAATCAAATCTACATAAAATACAATGCTAGAAAAAAATGATGACCTGACTTTATGATTGTGAAACTATTTTTTCATAAAAAGTTTGGTGTCCAAAAAGACAACTGTATGGCAAATCTGGCTGTTAGGGTAAAAATTTTAGCAGTAAAATACGACTAATGACCGTTTATTTTGAAACCTGGTTGTACTATATTCCATACACAATATTACAGAAGGAATCATAAAAAGAACACAATTTTGATGTTAAACTCACTTTCATTTTGGAAAGTTAAGTATTTTATTTTCTCTCATAAAAGAAATCATAATCAATGAAACTTTTGCTAAGGTATATGATTTAGCCAATCTACACCATTAGGGACGTTAACTCCAGATATTATTAGTTTTAAAAACTGAAACTGGAATGAAAGCAATGCTTTGTGAGTGAGCATCACAATGACTAGGGAAGCAAAACTGGTAAATGTTAGGTGACATCACAGGCTATGAAAATAAATGCCACCTGTTACTTTAAGAAAAGAATTTAAAAAATAAATTAAAAGTAGAATTTCATACATGAAATGAAGGAGTTTTGTTATTATCTAAACAATATTTAGGACCAACAAAGAAATACTTTATAAGCCAAAACTTTTGTGGAAACTTGATTTCTTTCTTTCTTTTTTTTGGCAGCTCTCTGAATTTTTCCATTGCTAGTGTAGACCTTTTCTTAAAACTCTTTTACTCCTCTATTTACTTATTTTAAGCAAAAAATGTGAGTTTTATAGAAAATGATGGAGCACACACATGCAAACAAATTTGATTTTTCATGGTATATTATAAATTTTATATTCATTTTGGATGTCACTAAAAAATAAATTGTCACAACTAAGTTTTTAAAAGCAAAAGTTTTGAGATTTAAAAATATTACTTGAAGTTAGACTTTGAATACATACAAATGAGCATAAATCAACTACTCACTCAAAATTGAATGTAAGCAAAAATTTCATTGACATGTTGTCATTTCTTACAGAGCATTAACCTTTAGGATCTGGACTGTTCTTATAGAAATTTTTCTTTCGACCCAGGTAGTACGACAGTTGAACCAAATTTCTTTTCCATTGAAAAGAGAAGGTATAAACTGTCATACCAGACGTATGAAACCTTGAAAAAAAAACCTGGCTCCAAAGGGTTCGAGAGAAAATTTCAACAACGTCTTCTAAACTAGACGAGACTTATGGTACAACATGCGTACCGCCCAGTTCCTAAAGGTTAATATAATATACTAGATTATGACTACACTCAACACATTTCAAATTAAGAATTATAATGCACAAGCTGCAATAGAATATTTTATGAACTTGATGAAAAGCTTTATGAAACTAGATTTATATTTACAATGTCTGTACAGTTTTAATTGCATTTTACAGAAATCTTATAATTGTTTGAAAAAAGGTTCAAGTCATTTGGCATTATTATTTTCTGATAAAACCCCCTCTTTTATAGTACTCATCGTAAATAGATAGCAAAGCAGAAAAACCAAAAATTAAATACATATCTACAACTGTATATTTTTCATTCTGCTCAGATATAAAGAACCTCATGACAATAGTATCTTTTAAATTTAAATTTTCAAAGATGTATTTAGTAAGCATTTTGCTGTTGAAAAGACCAGATTCCAGTTCTAAGGCATATCTTCTTTTTAGATGTATAAAATGAAATTTTACGTAATCTTTTACAACTGACAATAGATCACGATCTTCAAAACCAGTTTTGAAAGTAAATTCTATCAATGCAGGGACTGGAAATTGTTCAATTCTACTGCAAGTCAGTTTAGAAAAGGTATCCTTGACGATTGGGGATGTGCAAAATGCTCTCACAGGGAATTTACTACACAAATCTTTTCTTTCCATATAAGGCTTAAGTAACTGTGTCTTATTTGCTTCAACGAAACACTTTACATCAAGGAATGCTTTCTCATAGTTAAAATACATAAAGTCGGTGAATATATCATGGCGTTTACGGAGTACAATGGCATTGTGAGTGTGTGAGTCATTGCCATCTTCATCATCAATCAAATTACTGTTTTGAGTATTAGATGATATATTTATCGTACGGGTATCCCCACATGGTTGGGGCCGGGCATTCAATGAGAAAGGGTCGACAAGTCCTGAAGCTTGCTGAAAAGGTGAACTTGCTATTGCACTGATCTGATATGAGTTCAATGTGCTAAGAGAAGAATATGGATTTAATGGCGAATTAATAAACTGGTAAGGATAATATGGTAAAGCATATTGTGGATTCCCGATTATGTAAGGATTAAAAATCTTGACTGCATTAGGAGGAACATATTGCAAATTTTCTGCATCATAAGAAGTCTGAGTTTCAACATCTCTCATAGCAGAATTGTTAGAAACCTTTCTTTTTTTGGAACAATTATTTTTAGGCCCTTTCTCATTAATGATTTGACTTTTGAAATCATGATGACCAGTTTTGGCATGGTGAAAAGTATCAGAAAACCTATTGAGATTAACAGTCACAATTTTATTTCCTTTACTTTCTTCAGATTCTGAATCATTTTCAGACAGCTGTTGTCTCATGAATGAACTGGAGTTACGTATTTGTTTACCTAAAAACATTCTTTTAGGAGTTTTCATCTGTGGTCTACTATCAAAGTGTTTTCGTTTCACTCTCACTGTCATAGAAGGCATGGTATGTGATGAAATTGAACATACGCTATCAGCTTTGATGGATTTCTGTTGCTTTTTTCTTTTTTTCCTAAGATTTCCTTCTTCTTTTGATCCATTTTTAGAATTTGTATCAAATTCTTGTACATCTGAATCATCAGCAAAAGTTACAGGATTTTTACTACTTATTTTGCAAAACACATTTGCAGGTTCAGCCTCAAATGATATTTTATTTTTTGGTAATTTAGCTTCAAATTCAACTTTTTCATACTCATTATAGCTTTTATGCTTGTCATTACAAATTTGGGAAATCATATTTAGCTGATTATCATTGACTGAAGATATAGCTTCTCTTCCACCAAGATTAGTTAATTTATTTTCATTTTTATCAGCAGGCTTTTGATATTTTTTAAGATTAGGTGAGCTTTCCCTTCCTTTCTTGGATCTCTTCTGTCTTTGTAGCTGAAGCAATGACTTCTCTTCCTCTTCTTCAACATGTTCAGCAGCTATTTCATGAACGGAAGGCCTCTTATATTTACGTTGTGGTGAAGTTTTATGAAAATTTATGTCATCAATATCCTTGGGAAGTAATTGCAGAGATTTTAGAAAATAACTGCTCACACAATCTGATTTTGGAGCTATATCAGATACAGATAAAAGTTCGGGCACTTTTCCCAACAATTTACCTTTTTGAATTGGTGAACAATGACACTCGGCTTCGGAAACGGACTCTTCTGTAGAAGCTGAACTTCCTAAAGTATGAAAACTTCCTTCAGTTAAAGTATCATTTATTTTTGAGGTGTAACTAGCATTGCAGTGTATTTCATTTAATTTTTCATTATTAATAGATGAAATTTTTGCACTATTGTTAATATCCTTCCCTGTATCACTTAAATATTGGTTTACTGGTAACTCATTCAAGCCATGCTGAATAAGCGTTTCTTCTTCATCCACATTACTTAATCCAGTGTTGCTTATTAATATACTTCTTTGCTTAAACATTTTACACTTAGGCGTAGAAGTTTCATAGAATTGTCCCAAAGGAGGTAAAAAAGGAGAGTTTTCTACTAACATATCGACAGTTAGTTCTTTTCCATCAACAATCTTTACTTGCTTATTTTGTGCTTTTTCAGCTTTGATTTCAGCAAAGCTTTTTGGATTTAGCACACTATTTAATTTTGATGGTTTCTGTTCTTCCTCCTTAAAGTTTTGATTTTTGATATGTTTCGACACAACTGATTTGGAATTTTCTCTCTTAACTTCTGTTGATGATTGATTTATTGCTCCAAAGTTCTTTAAATATTGAATTTTATTCATGTTAGACCTGGCTTCATCAGTTGATGTAACGGTAAATTCAGAATATTGCTTCTTAACGTTGCTGCAGAAAATATCAGATACCAGAGAAATGCTTTTTTCATTTGCCTTGGGTGTTACAAGTTGAGCATTTTTATTTACTTCACCAGATCTTAGTTCACTTTCAGTACTTATTTTTTTCGTTTCTCTACAATTGCTTTTCATGCTACTTTGTTTATTTTCCAATTTTAAGCAATCAGCCACATCTACTGTTGTTTGTTTCAGTTCATTTTCTGAATGCGGCTGTGCAGCTTCAGCTATTTTTGGTACATTACTTTGTTGCTGTTTCTGCAAACTTGACAACACATTTTCCTTTCTGTTGATAACAATATTTTCATTACTTTTACTTTGTTTCTCTTCACATTTCTCTGCTTCAATTCCTGATATATTTTCATTGTCTTGAGTTATTTTCTCTCTTGGTGATCCTCTTATATCTGAAATGCAATCTCCTTCATTTTTCTCATCTATACATTTCTTATGATGTACAAATTCCTGCTCATTAGATTGTGTAAAGCTCTCAGCACAGAAATCTATTGTATCACCCTCATTATTAGATTGAGTAATTATATGGTTAACAACTTCTCCTGCACATGTAATGCCATTTATAATACAGTTGCCATCTGATTTTAAAGTGTTTGAGTAAATCTCTGGTTGCACCGACAAACAAGATGGGATATTATTTAAGGTTTTCAATTGTTTCTCTTCAGCTTCATTACTCTTACATTCAGGACTTGAAAAATCAATTTCTTTGTCTTTCTCTTCACTGAACTCTATTCCAGTCATTGGTTCATGATTTAGGTTTGAATGCATCACTTTACCTTGTGGGGATTTTTTCTTTCTTGACTGTTTGCTGCCAGAAGTATATTTTTCAACATCTGCATTTTTAAGTTTTGAACTAATCTCACAGTTGTCATCACTAGTGAAAGTGCACGCTGAAGCTGAATGTTGAGCAATACTTTCAATCGCCAGCTCGTCTTGGATCTCAGTGTTTCTCTGTTTACCTTCATTGTTCCATTCATCAAAATATTTAAGCGCTTTATAAACGTAATGACATTCATTTAAATTTTTTAGTTGCTTCGTGAATTTATTCGTGTCTGAGACAAAATTTATTAAAGAGACAACAGGCTGCATCGCTGAAGGTTTAACATTTTCAGAAGATTCTCTTTCAAACACTTTGCATGGTCCAATGACAAATTTTAGAGATGAGCTTTGATCAGTTGAAAAAAATGCTTTGTCATTTTTTCTGATTTGGTTATCTTGTGCAGAATGCCACTTATTTATGAGATTAGGTTTAGTAGTAATGGTGTCAATTTGGGTCGAACTTGGAACTAACTCTGTTCCTTCATCCTTAACAGATTGCAATTTTTTGCTAAGGTACTTAACAAGATTGTTCGCAGCTTGTGCTAGTTGTTCTTTGCTAAGTGCTTGTTTTTCGTCTGGAGAAATATGCAGATTTTCCTTACTAGGCTTTTGTTTCAATAAAAGTTGTGCTTGATTGTTTAACATAAGTTCACCCTTTTTATCTTCTCCAATTACTTCAGATTTTGCAATTAGATTGTTTTTTCTTTTTTCAACTATCTGTTTACAGGAAAATTTGCACTCTTCTTCTTTATCTACAGATTTTTCACCTGCAGCAAGACTTTGATTAGACAGTTTAGGATCTTTCTTATCCGTTACCAGATCAACAGTTTGAATAACTGAATCTACATTATTTATAGTCTGATCTGACTTCTCCTCAGCTATGTTGCACTGGACGTTATTTGGTACACAATCTATCCATTTCTTGGACATTTTACTTTGCTTACTTTCATTGACATCACCTTCAGTTTTTTTAGATGGAGTAAGAATTTGCTTTTCTCCATCTTCAAGAGTAGAAGGATATTTGTCATCATGTTCAAAGGAAAATTGTTCAAGATTTATTCCAGTATTGTTTTTTTTGAAATCAATTGCATTTATTTTTGATTGATTTGACTTCACTGCTAGATTTTCAGATTCTGCAGTTTCAGATTTTGCGAGCATTATTTTAGCATCAGATTTTTGTTTTACAGAACTTTGGTTTTCCAGTTCAATAACAGGTTCAGTTTCATTACTGAGAAAAATGCAAGGATTGATTTCTTTGCTTGAAGAAGCACTGTTTTTGTCATTCTGCAAAAGATTAAAATCATCTTTCATTTTATCAGAACTTATGGACTGATCAAAACTATCTGAAACACTAGATTTCTTCACACTAACATTACTTTGTTCACCTGATTTTAATCTTACGTTTTTTAAATTAGGCCTCTTTTTCAAAACTTTCATTTTGGGGAACTTAACTGTAAGTATAGCAGACTTCTTCCTGACATGAGGTGTGAACTCTTCTTGCTCAGACGCTGCATCATTAAAGGTACTTAAATTTTGGTTCACATCAGAATTGGTGCTTTCTTCATCAGTTATTTCAGAATCTGTTTCAAAAAGTGTTTTTAGTGCCTTATAGGAAGAAACTGGTGAAGCTTTATTTTCTGTTCTGAGGTTCATGCAAATTGATTGTTCAGAGAAGTCTGCTGGGAAATTTACAGAGCCATTACATTCACTGAGTCCATGACTCAAAATATTTCCAAATGTATCATAACAGCTCATAGCTTCATCACTAGGGGAAGTTATATTAATACTTCTCAAATCAACAATATTCTTCACTTGTAAATGATCATCTTCGATTGGAAAAACTATAGACGTTTTCACAATTTCCATGTTTTCTTTTAGCTTGCTGTTGGAATTGGTATTTACTTTAGGCCTGGAATAGGTTTTTAGATTAGGTAAAACTCCTTTCAATGTGAAATCCTCTTGGTGGTTTGAAGCATTCTTCACTATGCTCTTATGATTAGGGGAAGACTTTTCAAGAACAAGCCTCTGGCAATTGAGTGAAGTTTCTGTTAACTCAGTGCTTTTACGGTGAGGTGAAGTTTCCTCTATTGCAACACTTTTACTCACTACGGAGCTTTGTGCCTTAACACTTTTATCATTGTCACTCTTTAAATACTGATAATTCTTGGGAGGATGACTTTCTGGTGCTTTTAGATGGATGTTGGCACAGAGTTTCTGATTCAAAAGTGGAAATGTTCTTTTCTTCTTTTTTCCAAATGTAATACTCATGTTTGACGTTGTATTTCAAAGGCAAGACATTCAGACAAACTAAAGTAAATAATGTAAGTCAGTTTAAAAGAACGTCAAACACTTCTAACGGAGAGTAACATGATACTCAACAGCAGTTTGCGCCAAGTCCCAGTACTCCCTTCAGCTTTACTGATGACTGTAAGTTGCTTCAAAAAGAAGTATCTGCTCCTCACAATCTGAATTTCAGGCAAACCTAGTTTAAGGAGAGAAAAATTAATTTAAGTATAAATGATGTAAACATATTTAAATACTATATACAATGGAAAAAAAATCCACCCAATGCATAACTTTGATAACTCACTTTCTTAGAGAAAAAACTAGTATTAGACAACTAACATTTAATGTGGATACATTAGAAGGTTAAAATTATCTGATTTCAAGTCAAATAATTTTAACTGTCTACCAAGTAAAAGAAACTAATAGCACAATCTATCACGGAGAAGTCAGTGGGACTCCACTACGAGTCAGTCAGAGTCCCCGAATTGCGAAGAACGTGTAAAAGTCACATTGTAACACATTTGCGACATTGGATGAAAATATATTTTTATTCCTGGATTCAAGATATTCAATTGATCGTTTTCTCATGTAACAAAACCAGGAAAAAGCCAAATTTTTCAGTTCTAATAACTTCCCAACAGAACAGCGACTGAAATCTGAACCATTCATTATCGCACGACCAGGGTTTGCCGACAAATATCATGATATATATCTGTTATTTATTTTGAAAATATCAAGACATTTTAATACTTATTTTTGGAAACACAATTTTCGCAATATAAAAATCATTAATCATAATTTGTACTGTTTAATTTATTATTAAAATTAACCGAAACGTAATTTACTACATTTATGTGATATAGCGTTAAATTCTTTTTTTAGTTCATATTCATTGAATTATTAGTGACATAACAATTTTAATGTAGATTAAAAGTGCATAGTGAAATATTAAATATTGATCCGAAAAAAAGAAAATGTCATTTGAATGTGCACCAACTAAAGACTTATTTCTTACTTCTAAATTATATAATTGTATACAAATAGCTAACAAAAGAAAACTGTTTAAAGCAGCTTAATGCTGGATTAACTCAATTAAAAACCAAGAAAAAAAAGAGGAAAATATTAATTTTAAAATATATAAAAACTTTATGTGCTGAAATAATCAATAATATATGCTAGTATAAAAATGGTTTTTAATAAACTTTTCCTGTTTTAATTTTACCTGACATTTTATATTGATATTGCATATGGTACTGTGCTGTGTTTCTCATGTTTTTACTGAGTGCATGTATATATGTATAATCAGTTTTAAAGAGCATATGATTTATAATGTATGATAAGGAAAACCTCCATTCATAACTCATTAAATATTATTTCTATATAATTTTTTTTTTAACTTACAAAATGTTACAGATGTTTATGAAATATAGTTATACTCCTTTCCCCACTTTAGTTTTGTCTCTATTGGATTAATAGCCTAAAATTGAACAACACAGAACTTGGATGCGGTTGAGTTACCTCTAAATATTTAAACTATGTGCTTCAATTTCAGAATAATTATTTTTTAAATAAGTGAAACCAAATGGGAGGGTAGCACTAATAAAAATAAAAAAAATTTGAAAAAGGGCCCTTTTTGGACAACCTTAACCACCAAAAACTGCTTATCCTGCAACAACCGCAACCCTTAACAGACTTCATAGTGGCTTAAAAAAAAAAAAAAAGAGAGAGGACACAATATTACAAAAATATTAGGACACTTTAAATATTTTAAAATTCATATAATGCACATATATATCATATATAATATTGAACCCCATATTATCTCCATGTATCAATGTGAGATACATGTATGGCTTTGTATTCCCTCATCACATATTGTAATGAAAGTAACTGGTGAGCGCTTTTTTTTAATTTATTCATTTTTATTTTTTTACTGGAAATATTAGCATAAAACAGATCAATGCAATTTTGATAAAAAATAACTAAAGTTGACACGCTCAGATTTATAGAGCTATCTTACTGATACAATGTAGTTTGATAAATAAATGAAGTTGACATGTTCAGATTCATAGAACTATCTTACTGATACAATGCAGTTAGATAAGTACCATATTTCTCTGCGAATTATCATCGGCTCTGTACAATCCACCGATAGTATGGTGGTTAAAAAAAGAAGTTGACTTTGATTCGATACACAATCTCACCAATTAAATTAACGTGAAGTAATAATTTTCAAGCTATCTTCAAAATTATTCTAAAAAGTTAAGATTTATTCTTGAAATATTGATTGTAATTACTTTAAGACAAAAAGGAGTGAATTAAGACAAAGATGCAAACAACATAGTAGGAATCTACAATGTTGTTTATTTTATGCAGTCTGAGTCACAGAAAAGGAGATTGAGGCTGCATAAAAAACATCATTACAGACAACAAAGCAATCCTGTATAAATTTATGCGTGCATAAAGGTGATCTTCATGAATCATTTATTTACGTAACATTTAAAACCGAAGTGTAAAACAAATATACAAATATTAAAATTAAGTTGATGTAGGAAGAACTAGTTGTAATATTTTGCATTAAAAAATGAAAATAATAATATCTCGCTGCTTAGTATAATAGTGAACACAATGTTGTTATAGCACAAATTAGCAACTGATCACGGACACTTGTTTTGGGTTTTCAAGAAACCCATTGGATATAAAATCAATGTATGTGTCTGCTGTCAGTTGATAATTTTTGCTTTATCAACATTGTGTTCACTTTTGTTACTTTGCTGCACATAGAAATTGCAGCAATATTTGCATCAAATTATCACACTCGGCAGTACACGTACAATATGTGAAATTGAAATATTAATCAGTTAGGTATTTAAGTTTTTTCTTTGTGACAGCATCACATTTATAAACTGATGAATATTAATATTAAGTTTTAATGTATTTAGTAGTGATCATAAATAATCTAAATTTCTTTTAAAATACATTAAAAAAATTCTGAAATGTATGTGTCTCTATGAAATAATCATAATGAAGTAAGAAATTGGCATTAATAAAGAAAATGTTACACTGAAATAAAATTGAGTTTGTTATATTTAAATAAATTTCAAGCTGATTTAGAACTTGCTTCAGTTGTATGGTTTGTTTAGCTAATTACGCAGCTAGCTCAGGTGTCACTCAGGGAGGCAATTTGTGGTGTGGCCCTCCTTTCCTCTCTCAACAAGTGGGAAAAAAAACTAATTTCACTAATAGCCAAAAAAAAAAAAAAAAACTTCTTCAAGGCTCAATGTAAAAAAGAAATTCACGTGACATAAAAAAATAGCTTATTATTTATGTCATAATGATATTTTAAACTAGTTAATGTATGAAAGACAAATTACAGACACATTCTATATAAAATTACCTTAGACGCATATGTACACCATTTTTGTTGGAAAACTTTTTTCTCATTGTTTTTTAACTTATTTTCTTTCAAAAAAATTATTGAACACAACTCCAATATTTCAGAACAAATAACATCCTAAACATTCAGTTGACTTCTTTAGTATGAGGATGATTCGCAACGAGGTTTCCACTTTCTACTGTGGACAGAGGTTTGTATGTAAGTCAAGCAATTTTAGGAGACATGAAAGATGGGATTCATCTTATTTGGCAACATAACAGGGTTCATACTCAAATTTGAAAATTAAAAATAAGGAGTTTAAAAGGAGTTTTGTAGGAGTTCATTTCAATTTTTAAGAAATGTTTTCCAGTCAAAACACAGATTTTTAAAAACACATTAAAATACAAAATTTATTTTTGCTGTCATACAATATGGTGATATACACTACTATATATACACTAAATTGAAAGTCAAATATGAATTTATTGCTTCTTGAATATTTCTGAAAAACAACACACGTATTAAAAATTTTGTAACTAGAGTCCCAGTCCGCATTAAAAAAAAATATTATTAAAATAAAAATAATACTAAGTGAACTGAAAATAGTAGAGGCCGAAATAATATTCAAATTTCTTAAACTTTTTGACGATCGACACTTTTAAAGGGCACAGAATTTCGTTTAAAACTTTTCAACTTACTGATTGAAACGAAAAAAAAAAAAAATAAATGAAATTTTAGTTATTTAATTCTTGACAGAGTATAATAAACATCAAAAATGCAAAAATTCTTATTTCAACAGCGGATGCAAAGCGATCGCGATTTTCATTATGAACGCATTGAACAAACAAAAGGAGAAAAAACGGCATATTAAAGGATTTATTAAAATAATTTTATTTTTCATGCTCTATGATAAACACATATCAATAGCAATCAACTTAGTTGAGATAAAACTTAAATTAAATCAATGATTTCAGTTTTAGTATTTTGACTAATAAGGAATCCAGAATCTCGCTTGAAAATTTTTAATTCTCGATTTTAATAGAAATAAAAGGCATTTTACTTATTTGCCCCTTAGCAAAGCAAAGTAAACATAAGAGATCAGAAAAACTCTATTCTCAAACCGGATGCAAAAAGATTGCATCATTTAAATTGAAGGCATCAAAAGTATAAAAGCGGCAAATAAAAGAATGAATTAACGCAAAACAATTTTAGAATGTCATTTTAACAGGGCTAGATGATGTATATTGTAAATAATTATTAATACAATCGTCAAAAATTTGGAGTAAGGAAGAAAAAAAATCGGATGTGAGAAGATATAGGGGCTATGTGGGGATATAGTGAAAAATACTGGCTTTCAGGTTTAAACACACGATAAAATACCAGAACTCAGGTAAAATACTCGAACACAATCACCCCTGGGATTTGTGGTAGAAGAAAACACTTTTCAGAAAAAAAAAAACCATGTATTAACAGAATAAAAGGAGTTTGTAAGGAGATAATGGCAAAATTCAGGAGTTTTAAGGGCCCTTATTTTCTCTTGATAAAAAGCAGGAGTTTATAAGGAGTTTGTAAGGAGTGTACGAACCCTGACTAAGCAAAAACACTTTCAGTATTCAAGACAATAGTCCAACTCATATTCTAAACCAAAAGTACGTTTTGTTGTACACATTGTGGTTACAGTTGAAGAGCAGAAAATCACGAGATATTATTTATACCCTATTTAACCAGAACTGATAGTAGAAGTAAATAAAGCAACGTGACACTTGGCGATACTGCTGTTTGCTTGGCGTTTAATATGAGTGAAATCAACGCCAACCAGATAAGCAAAAAGTTCGCGCACGTTTTCACCTTTTTTCCCGGTTTTGATAGGAAAACTAAAAGAAATGTTTTTCAAACGCTGTTCATTTTTAACAACTGAAATCTATCTTTATTTTACGATGCAAAGCATTAATATATGTTGTCAAAATAACATTGGTTTTAGGAATTTACTTCCATAATAAATATTTGTAAGAAATATAAACAATCCCTTTTGTATTATATTTATAAACAATCATTGGAAATAAAGAGGAGGTAATGAAAATTGTTCGAAGCCCCTGCCCCCCCCCTTCTTTTCATCGTATTTCTCTCTGTATTACCCCCCCCCCCCTCCAAAAAAAAACATTTTCCTTTTCTTTGCAAAGATTTTTTAGTTCATGCGTCATTTGCTTTATTTCAATCCAAGATTGTTCTGCAAATATCACCGCAAAAAGTTCTTAAAAAAATATTCAAAAATATTCCGAGAATTTCTGAAATTAAAAAAAAAAATTATTGCTATAATTTCTTTATTGTATTTTTTCCGAAAATTCTCTAACACATGTATTTCGTTCATCTAGTTTACTTCAATCAAAAACTTGTTCGAAATTCTATAGTGACATCTTATCCCGATCAAGAGAATCTGAAGATAAGATTTTTCTTTTTGTCGATAAATATCGTTTGTTTGGATTTAAACTTCATTAAACATTTAAGGTAATTGGTACCCAATCCCATCTCTCCCTCCTCAAAATAAATTAATTTTTGCCTATAAAACTTTAAAAACGTAGACATTGAGGCGGCCCTTTGGAGTACTCTGCAATAGGAATTCTTGGGGTCTTTGTGCCGCCAACAGCACCGGATTTATAAAAGACACACTGTGGTATCCCCAGGGGCACGGGTTCCATCCAGTACTGTCGCATTGTTCGCACATCGCTAAAACGCCCTCCACTGAGTAGAAAAATGCCCGAACAGCTCTTGATGTTTCAAGTGAAGTGTGTATTTCGACGCTAAGGGAGGTGTTCGGGATTGTCACCACGCTCATCAACAACAATATATGTAATGTCAATGAAGGTGCCTTCTTGTCTGTTCAATTATTTGAAAGATTCGCTTGAATTATCCCCCACAAAATGTGGAAGGGCGATCTGTCCAATAACCATCTTGTGTCCTTCAAATCGTGTTCACTTGTTGGTCGGCCTGTATTTTGACACTACGCAGAGCGCAAAAATTTTCGAAGGGTTCAGTCTTGCTCTTTTCGTCTGCTTGAAAACACGACACATTTATCTTCTGCTTTTTGCGTTAGATTAATTAGTATGGATTTAAGTTAGCCAAAAAGGAGGCAGAAAATGTCTTATATCAGTAAATCTGAGAAAGAAATTAGTTTGAACATTTTTAAAACCGAAATTCATTCAAAACCCGATGTGTCAATAAGTTACGTGGCTGAATACGCTGCTACGGCATCAGGAGTTGGTGTTGCTTCTGTTTACAGAATCATTCGAGAATACAAACAAAATGGGCTGTTGCATTTCCTGAAGAGGACTAAGTGCTGCAGAAGTATTTTGGATGTAATTGATGATTTTGACAAAAACGCCATCAGGAGAAAAGTCCACGATTTTCTCCGACGAAACGAAATACCAACAGTGGACAAGATACTCAAAGCAGTGAATGATGACAGTGATTTGCTCAACTTAAAAAGAGCCACGTTCTACCGCCTTCTAAAAAAGATAGGTTTCAAGAATCTGAAATGAGGAAGGAACAGTTCGCTGATTGAAAAAAGTGAGATAATTTTGTGGAGAAGAAAATATTTAAGAACTATCAAAAAAATGAGACAGGAAAAACGGCAAATATATTATATGGACGAGACTTGGCTGAATGCTGGCCATACACTTGACAAGGTGTGGACATATTCGACAATTACAACATAAAAGCAGGTTTTTTTTATCAGGCTGATCAACTGGATTAAAAGCTCCTTCCGTAAAAGGGGAGAGATTGATAATTACCCACATTGGCAGCTCAACAGGATTTGTACAACAAGGACTCCTGCTTTTCAAATCAAACAAAAACAAAGACTACCACAAAGATATGGATGCAGCTTGTTTTGAAGAGTGGTTCAAAAACATTTTGCCACATCTGGAACCAAACTCAGTCGTAGTGATGGATAATGCTTCGTATCATTCTCGAAGAGAAGAAAAAATACCAAATTGATCACCCATAAAGCAAGAAATTATAGATTGGCTCAAGGCTAAAAACATTATTGCTGGGGAAGAGCTATTGAAAGCAGAACTATTGAACTTAGCAGGATTTGTACAACAAGGACTCCTGCTTTTCAAATCAAACAAAAACAAAGACTATCGCAAAGATATGGATGCAGCTTGTTTTGAAGAGTGGTTCAAAAACATTTTGCCACATCTGGAACCAAACTCAGTCGTAGTGATGGATAACGCTTCGTATCATTGTCGAAGAGAAGAAAAAATACCAAATTCATCATCCATAAAGCAAGAAATTATAGATTGGCTCAAGGCTAAAACATTATCGCTGGGGAAGATTTAATGAAAGCAGAGCTATTGGACTTAGTGAAGGCTAATAAACCCAGATTTGAAAAGTTTGCAGTAAATGAAATAGCATTAAGAAATAATGTTGAAATTAAAAAAATCCCTCCCTATCACGCTGAACTAAATCCCATCGAGTTAATATGGTCCCAAGGGAAAGGGTTTGTGGCAAGGGAAAATAAGACCTTCAAATTAGTCGATGTGGAGGAATTGTGCAGAAAAGGTGTCAACCTCCCGGCTGACCGAGAGACGGGACGGAGTGGCACCACGTGACCGAACCGGGAATGCGAAGAAACAGATTCGAGCGCGGGAAAAAGTGTGGACATTCGGAGCTTGGACGCTGGACCGGAAAGGGGAATCGGAGAGAGCCAAGGCTCGTAAGACGGAGCTTTTGGTTAGAAATAAACGATGTATATAAAACGGTGTACATTTCTGTAAATAATTGCAATTTAACCTAGAATCATCAAAATAAAATAAATGCAAAACCGAAGCCTTGTTGTACCTGGCGTGACAAAAACACAGACAGATCAGACAAAGGATCACAAAAGGCATAAATGAAATTGGAGCGGAACAATGGAAAAAATGTATTGAACATACAGAAAATATAGAAAAACAAATGTGGGATTTAGACGAAGCAATTGAAAGTACAGTTGATTCTCTGATTATTAATTTGAATTCCAGCGACAGTAATTCTAAAAGTTGTGAGAGTAAAACTTGATGTAAGTCAATTTATGTTTACTCTTTTTTAGTAATCTAAATGAGTCTTATTCATGATTTTTTTAATGTTACAGAAGATAATTCTCAACATTATAAACTTTCACGTATGAAAATTGATTGAAAATTAGTTTTAAAAAAACTTTGCATTTTCTAATTTTCACTTTTATATTTTTTAAGTATCGAGTTTGAAACATTTTATGACATTAAAAAATATAGATATTTTAAAAGCCATCTGCATTTAAACATCAATTATTAATGTCTGTTTTTAAAAAAAAATCATTGGAATCAAGGTTTATAAACTAACAATTTACAAAAAACTACATGTTGTATTATTTATTTATTTATTTGAATTCATTTATTTATTTTTACTCAAGCTAAATGAACATTTTTGGTGAAGAAATGTTTGTATTTACATCCTTAAAACAAAACATAGATCCCGCTCCCAGGTTTTTTTAATAAATATTGTTTTCCAACAAAATATTTTCGTAGGTTATAATTTTATTGAGAAAAGATTTTGTTATTTTTCAAAAAATAATGGTATTCTCTGGAAGTAGAAAAGTACTTTTTTCGGTAAAACTTGTGTGTGTAGAGCGATTTTTCTAATTTATTAAACAAAATTTACTTAACAATTATTTTTAAGTGTTCCGTGACTTTATTTTGGGCGCTTCTCGCTACGAATGAAGTGCAGTCGAAATTCAAAGTAGAATTGCCCATCGGAGGAGTAACTTGTGAATGTGGCAACCCTCTTTGTTTACTTCTACTATCAGCTCTCATTAAATAGGGTATAGAAACATTTATAGCTTTGAGGTGTAACTTTTGTAACTTATTGTAAGCTAGATTTATGTCAATTTTTTACAATTTCCGTTTTTTCTCCATACATATATGTTAATTGCACTTTTTGTTTCAAAGTTGATAAGCTAACTGGAAGATCAAGTTTTCTTTTATGATGTAAGAAACGCTTTTAGAACTTACTTTTACAATATGCATGTGCGGATAACATACTAGTAGGAATTAATATGAAAAGACTGTTTTACAAATAATGATGTTAAATGCTTTCTAAGTACAAAGCATTACAATACTTTTAGCATTACAATAGCATTTCGTTTCATTTCAAAGCTAGTATGGCCTTTTAAAGTATAGTTAATGATAGAAATGAGTGCATACAGTGTATAACTTACTCAAAAGGCCTATTCTTTTGTTCCATTATATCACATTTTAAATTTTTTTTTTTAGAAAACCATTATTACTTTTTCCAGTTTTTATGCAATAATGCTCAAATTAAAGGCAAAAGTGGACCCTCAAAATATTTTTTGCTGTAAAAATCCTTTTACACAATGAAATATCTCTACAAAAGGCAACTTTTCTGCAAGATTACTTAGCATTTATTTGATTTTTATTTTTTTCACCCCACCCTGTTGCGCATCCCTGTGTTAACATGTATGTGCCATGCACACATATTTTTATATAAGCTTTAAGCATATCTAATGAAGCAATAAAAAATCCTGAAACAATGACTATTTCTCCAAATTCCATCCTCTAAAGAGAAAAACTAATTTATTAAATATGCTTTAAAACCAAAAAAAATCACCATAGCTAAGAGTTTAAGGTTCAATAATTAAATAATAACCTATAGAGTTAAACCAATTCAAGATAAACTATCAACAAAAAATTAATACATTAAAAATATCAATAAGTTGACATAAATATCAATAAAAAACAATAATAAATAAAAGTTAACTTATACATGCAAAAAAAATGAAAAAGGTAATAAATACTTGATTCGCAAAAATGAATTTCACTGGAGAGGCAGCAAAGAATCACGTGGCTCTTTATCTAGCAATCACAAAAACAGATTTGACAAACGTCTGGCATTGAGAAATCTTGATTGCTCAATCAATCTATCAATTCATCTACCTAGAGAAAAAACAATTTAATTAGAACTTAGTGCAATTAGACTGAAATAAAAATCCATCACGCTCCTGAACTATATTTCAATTACATTCTTTTTGAATGTAATTGAAATATGAGTTTGTTACAACAAAATGATTCTATCCTTCCTCAAAGCAAAATTAAAATATACACCAAGAAAAGAATGTCATTACAAAGGATAATGAATTTTATACCTTGAAAATGCCATTTTCATATTTCTGTTGTATATAATTTATACAAACCAGCAATATATAACATGGTGTTTTCTATCTAGGTCCTTAACTAGACAAGAACTTCGTGAATATGGAATTTGGTTTTTCTCGCGCTTTAAAAACCGCTGTTTACTGTGATTAAAGCTTTTAATTAATGAGTGTACAAAATATAATTGTATCAGAATGTATCAATATTTCTTTATTGTTTAGTAGAGAGTTGTACTAAAATCGGAGCAAAAACAGATAAAGTAGATCGTTAAGGCCACACTTCCAGACTTCCCGGCATTTCTTCCAGAAATTACTGTACACAAATTTGTTGATTCATTAGTTCAGTGCTTTTCAACCTTTTTTACGTTACGGCACACTTGCGAGTTTGTTTGATAATCAATAATCACAGCATACTGAAATAAATTTAATGATGTCCATATGGACAATGTTTTCATCACTCACTAGTAAAAATCATCTTTTCTATATAGATAGAACAGACAATATAACTAACAAAGAGCATTTAACATTATCAAAATATTTCAGTTGTATAAATATACAACATTTCAAGGATAGAAATTGAAGTTTATTATGCATTTCAGTGCTTAGTTCGACTACTGCCTTGACGGACAGGAGCATTTCTTTAATTCATCTTTATCTAGGAAAAAGCTACATGAAAATTCCCATTATTTAGGAGTCAATTTTGAACTTTTGTCGTTTTTGAGACAGATCATGGTCACAAAAATTGCAACCAATCCCAGGTCACAAAAATTGCAACAAATCATAGCAGCACAAAGCGTTCTTGGAAGCTATCTTTAACTAACAGTTAATATTCATGCGGAGTAGGGATGGACCGTATGTCCGGTAACTATCCGGTATCCAGCAGATATTTTGAGTATCCGCTACTTTCGGATATCCGATTCGGCTGACCGCCACGGATACGGATATCCGGAAGATTTTTGCAGGGTATCCGGTATTGATGTGAGGACCTAATTGAATATTTTCTTTTTTAACAAAAATCAAAGTTAAAAATTTCATTTGTTTGATAAACCTTTTAGATGATGTAATTACTTTTCATCTTTCCTTTTTACCAATTTTTGCTTCTAGAACAAATATTATATGTTAATCCTCAGACTTTGTACTGGACATGGAAGCATTCTGCATATTTGATTTTTCACAATTTCCAGATAAAGTATGATTGTCTTCAGCTTTTCAAAAATATTTTAGTTAAAATATTTAGAAAGAAAAAGCTACAAACTTTCAAGGATTAATGTGCGACAAAAGATTGAAAAAAACTTACAATCGTATCGTTAGTTCATAAAAATTAATCGCAGTAGCTTTTAATATAAATTCTCAAATTATTTTATTTAGTTTTTGTACTTCTAATAAAAATTCTAACGATTTATTAACACCCAATGATGTTGTAATTAGATATTTTTTACTTCACCACTATAATTGCTTTATTATAATTGAAAATAACATACAATAAATAACCTATCTAACATTGGCGAAAGTGTTCTTCTAGATAATGTAAACATCTGTCCTCATGAATCGTCGCAACTTAGCCATGCTTTTTTTTTTTTTGAAAGAGAGTTTGACTGTGTGAAAAGAAATTTTGAATCTTGTACTTTGTTTCGTTCTTTCTTTTTGTAATCCATTCCTTTCAGAAAAGTTATTTCTCTGCTATTAGAATCTGTTCACGTCTGTCACTCTGCTCCGTAACTCTTCGAGAACATGTTGAGCATTACCCTCAATAACATTCAATCGAGTCTTGATAACTCGAAGCTTTATAAACTCAAATATACCTTTATTTCAAAGTTTTCATTTGGTCCCAAATTCTTGAAAAAAAGGTAGGAACTGCTTGTAACTCGAACTATCAATAACTCTAAGCTTTTAGCCGATCCCTTGGGATTATGAGCTATTGAGACTCAACTGTATTTAAGATGTTAATTTGCACCTTTAGAAAGTGTATCTTGTTTTTTGGAATTTAAGTAAAACTTTAAGTTATTAATTTAGATATAAGTTTATTAATTTATTTTTTAAAGCGAACATGTTTAGAATAATTTTTAATAATTAATATTTCAGTCATTTCAGCGAAAAGGGTACAAATCAGTCCCGATACTTCAGAATTTTGGTAATTAATTTTAATATTTACCACCAATTAATTGTATTTTTTTATTTGTTCTCTTATCTAATTGTGTGTAACAAAGTATTACTTATTTAGGCATAAGCCATTTATAAAGGACTCAAAAAAAAATATTTGGCAAAAGAAGGAAAAAATGATCTGCCCCAGCTTCAAATTGTAAGGAATTAAAATCTGCAATTTAAGATTAAGCTGAAATACAACAACAAAATCATTTGCAATGCACAGCACAAAAAATGCTTCTGACACCCTTTCTGCTGATTTTTATGCATGTAAACAAAAAAATCTTGGAAAAACACTTATCTTTGTTCCTAGATTTTTTATGTTTCAAACTGTCCACTCTGTTACAAGCCTTTCAGAAATAAAATAAGCAATTGCATTCACTGTGATATTTTTTTAAAAGAAGTAGAAGTAATGTATCTGCTGTGATTACTTTGGTCTATTGAATTACATCGTCAGCAACTAAGATACGCCTAAAATTTTTTGCTGATGATAGATAATTTGCACTTTGGGATGTCCACTCTGTTAGTCGCATTAATGATGCAAAATATATCTTTTTCTTGAAATTGCTGACAGTTTTAGGATGTTTCCTCCATTTTATACTTGTTCTGTAATTAACTTTTTTTTTACGATTAGAAATATATTTTTCAAACCTCATTTGTCTCTTCTGTTACACAAAATGGTCAAACTATTCAAACCCTTAATGTGTAATGGCTGGTATAACTCAAATACCAGACATTTACACTTTATTATGCACAAATAAACAGAGAATAATTTTTAAAACAATGATTAGTTGGCGAAAATTACTTCATTTGATAAAGTTAACTCGACAATTTCAGACATGATTTATACCATTTTGGCTGGAATAACCCATAAATATAACATTTGCATCTGAGAATACATCTTTATTTTTTCAAAATGAAGTTGAATTTCGAGGTGATTGTTTGAGAATTTTAGTTTATTAATTTGTTTTTAAAAAGTGAATGTGTTTAGCATGACTCTTAATGTATTTAAAATGATAATTTGCTACTTTTAAGAATGTGTATCTTAATTTTTTGGAACCAAAGTAAAATTTCAAGTTGATTATTTAAGGTTTTTTTTTCTGATCAATGGGCTTACTCATTTGTTTTTTAAAAAGTGAACAACTGTAGCATAACTCTTAAAAATAGCTGCTGATTTGAATCTTCAGAAAATATGTACCTTTATTTTTCGGAGTTATATTAAATTTTTTATTGATTATTTGAGTATAAGTTTATTATTATTATTATTTTTTAACACACTGGTCCTGTTTTAATATTTTCTTCTTTAACTTGTATCTTATGCATATTACTCTTAAAAAAGAGAATTACAAAGCATAATTTTGCTTATATTATTGCAAAATAAGAAAATGTGTTGCTTTGTAATGAAGTTTAAATTCATAAAATTCTAATAAAATATGTATTAATTTGAAAAAAAAAAAATGTTTATTTGAGCTTAGTTTTTTTTTTTTTTTTTTTTTTTGAAAATCAATTATAGTGTTTATAAATTATAATATATCATTTACGTTGAAACATATTAAAATGATATTGAAACAGAAAAGCTTTAAAATTTACACTAAGAATAATTAAAAGTTTAAACTTTGCGTACATACAGAAATATTTAATTCCATCTTTTAAAGTTTTGTCTCTTTTGATAAAAATACATCATTTAGAAAGAAATCACAATATGCTAATGTTTCATTTCATATGTAGCTCTACTCCTGTACAATAAAATAGAGGCTTTAAAAATTAATTTGAATGTATTTAACATGTTCTTAAAGAAATGATGCAAGTAACAACTTGATTTATTGTCTTGAAGCTGCATTACATAAAAATAAGCGAACATGCAATGTAATTGTAATCCGCAGGATATCCGGCGGTACAATTCCGGATATCCGGTATCTGGCTTGTGATGAGACATCGCATATCCAATATTTGGCAAAATCACTGTCCAGTCCATCCCTAATGCAGAGGCACTTAGCTGAATTTCAGGGAACGGTCCCTTCTGAAGAACATAAATTTTTTTGAATCCTTCAATGAAAATTCCTTGAACAATGATTTAATTGCTAACTCAGTCCTACTGTTCTATATCTGCCGACTTAAAATAGTGCTTAAACTTGTCTTGAAGTGTAATCAAATGTTCTGACTCTACATTCAATAGCTTTTGTCAGGATGTGTGTGAGTCTTAACTCGCGAGAGCTGGCGTCATGTTTTGTCACACGAATGCTCGTGCGAGGTCGAAAACGACCCCAATGTGTTTTTCTTCATTTTTTTTCCTTCTTTTCATGACTTCTTTATTTTATTTTATTCATTTATATTTTTTCACTAACAGAGACTTCTACAATGATTACTTTTTGATTTGAAATGCATAAAGAAGGTGTTTTATGAGCTATTATGAAAATGTTCCAGCTCTCAAATACATCAGTAACATTTTTTGCGTTTCCCTTTGATGCAGGAAGAAAAATACTTATACACTGGTTATCATAAATTAAGGAAAAAATCACAAAAATCGCGATAACTCCCTGAAAAATAATCCCAATCATACAAAATTTGGATATGTTGCTAAGTAAGAGTTGCTGAGTAAAACTATGTTATGCAAATTAGTGACGCTGCAATTAGAGTACGTCATCTTCAAGGAGTTTAAAAAACCACGTTTGAGAGTAAGCCTATAAATCTTGCCGTGATACTACCAAAAGAAATCTGAGATAGCCAACTCGTAGCTATGACTTCTAGGCATCATTTACCTGCAGAACTAACATGCAGCGACATTGGAAGATTAGAGGCAGGACAAAGTCAAACAGAAGTGGCCAGGTGGCTAAATGTTAGTCCTCCTGTGGTTCCTAGACTTTGGAGCTAATTTTTAACCATAGGTTCGGCATCCAGGAGGTTCAGTCAAGGACGGCCAATAGCTAAGACGGGCGCTGATGACCGATATTTGAGGTTATATGCACGCAGTAGTAGATTTGCTATTTCGACTCGTCTCAGATCCTCCCTGGCTGCAGTCACCGGAAGGTTGGTGTCAACTTCTACCGTGCGTAGAAGGCTTTACAACGGTGGTCTGTTTGCAAGACGACCAGTTATTTGTGTGCCGTTGTCATCACGCCATAGGAGGGACCGTTTGCAGTGTGCACGGCAACATGTTCATTGGACGCATGACCAATGGAGGGTTGTACTTTTTACGGACAAGTCAAGATTTAGTCTAGAAAGTGATTGTAGGCGTCATTTGATATGGAGGGAACCTGGAACCCGTTATCATCCGTCAAACATTCGCGAAAGAGATGCATACGGAAGAGGCAGTGTCTGTGTTTGGGGTAGCATCTCTTTGGGTGGACGCACAGACCTCCATGTCTTTCCCAGGGGAGCCGTGAATGCTCAAATTTATAGGGATGACATCCTTGATACTTATATTCACCCATACGCTGGGGCAATAGGTGATGCATTCCTGCTACAGGACGATAACGCAAGACCGCACCGAGCTCGCATCATAGAGATTATCTAGAACAAGCTAACATTCTGCGCATGGAGTGGCCAGTTCGTTCTCCGAACTTGAATCCTATTGAGCACATTTGGGACGCTTTAGGGAGACGTATTGCTTCCCTCAACCCACCCCCTCAAACCCTTGCCACGCTTGCTACTGCTTTGCAAGATCAGTGGCTCTTGCTTCCTGTAGAATTGATAGACCGAATAACTGACAGCATCACGCATCGCTGCTCGTGTTGTATTGCTGTTAGAGGGAATCATATACCATATTGAAGGTACTTTCCCAATGTCAAACTGTCACCTCAAATTTGTTCATTTTGTAAGTGCATTATTTTTTATAATACCATTATTGTCTGGTAATTTATTTTTATGTTATTTTATACCTTACTATGTGTTGTACAATGTGGCCAAATTTCATAAAAATCTACAAGTAACTTCTTGAGTAATCGTCATTTTTGTGATTTTTCCCTAATTTTTGATAACCAGTGTATTTCGAACTGGAGTACAAACATTAGCTCTAAATTTATTTCTTGGAACAAATCTGACTTACCCCCCTCTTGGCGACTTTTTTCTGTTGGTGCCAAAAGAGCATCGCCAAGACTGATGTGCGACAGAAAACATCGTACACCTTTCTTAGCGATTCCATTTTGGCACCAACAGGAAAATTAAGATTCATATACAAAATCAAAAGCTAACACTATCATAGTCAAAAAGAAAATATTAAAGAGCTTCAAATTCCAATAAATGAAGAATAAAAACTCTTTTGTAATAAGTGATTTCTCACATGTGCACAAAAATGACCACAGCAAAAATTTATACAAAGCAGTATGTACTGCAAAAGTTATTGCGAATATACGCAATTTCAAAATGACCAAAAACATTTTTTACCAAAAGCAAATATTACTAAAACACTTCCAGCAGAATAACACTTTGTTTTTTAAAGTAACAAAGATTCCTTATTTCTATAGTAACATAAGTACATAATAATTAACCAACAGCAAAATCAAAAACTTTTTATATACCACATATACCACACTAAAAGTTTTGTCGTAGTCAAAACACTTTAAAAAGTTCCTCAAATTTCGATATATGAATAGTAAAAACGTCTAAGAGGTCGCAAAAATATCAACACAAAAATACTATAAATTATTTTTCTATCAGAAATGCTTTAAAAGTGCTAATAATATTAAACATAAAATGAAGCTTCATATTTTTCAAAAGTACCAGAGGTGGCTTTTTTCTGTTATTCGGTACATAAAATAATTTTTATGGAAAACTCCATAAAAATATGCATTAAACACAAAATTATGTTTACATATTTTGCTAAAGAAATAAATAAGTAGCATAAAATACAGGGTTTCGTTCAAATTGCAATATTTAAGTACAAATACACCTCAATAGTTCATGTTATCAATTTTTGAACAAAATAGCCAATATGAACTCACCTTCGTATTGTGTAGAATCCGCCGATACACAGCTGACAACTGCTAATTAAGACTCATACTGAGCAAGCAGTTAATATCACACTGTTTGTACACACAACACTAAATAGTTTCTCCCTATTTGCAAAGCACAAATTTTTCACTTCTTGCAACAAACATCGAAAATACTGCTAATCCAGCACTCGAAAGAATGGCGCGCTTTCTAATGGTCGTTAACACCCCCCCCATTCACTTAACACTCACATTTTCTTAGGCACCAATACTGACACACACTAATCAAAATAATTTTTTAGAAAACAGTAACAGGTTTTTTCTTCGAATGCAGTGCGGAAAAAAAAAGGAACACTCCGAACTTCGAATTTCTGGTCCGACATTACAAACAAGTGAAAATGACGTGGTTTTAGGGTTGCCAGCACCATAGCTTATCACAAATCATGATATAACGTCATCATTGTATCAAGGTTACCATTGGCGAATGTTTTTCAAATATTGCCAAGGGGGGAGATATCGAAGGAGTACCTATTTCTTTGCCAAATAGTTTCTTTATCTCTTCCAATAAAGATGTCATCTGCATCAGGATTACCAGAATTTTCGCTAAAAGAAAATTTGCTTTCACTTTCAAAATCACTAAAGGGCAATTCCATGGTGTCGGACGTAAACAATGAAGAAATATTTTTTAGTTTTAGTTCCATTTATCAAATATAAACTGAATAGAAATGATTAAGTTGGTATTCAAAATACTCGTTACATCATAATGAATAAAAAATCATGTTAGTTTTTTAAAATAGATCTCTTAAATAGAAATTAAGAAGATTTAAAGAGTTGGTGTCGGATGTAAACGCACAAATAGTAAAATTGGAGATTCACTTACAATTTACTGAAACTCTGCGAATTGGCTTACATTTTAACCCCTTCGGCCCTGGCGTTCTATTATTAGAACAAATCTTCATAATGCTCTACATTCTTCCTTTTTAAGAAATTTAACTTCAAAATCCAGTGGATTACTCATAATACATGTAAGAGTTCATAAATGGTACCAATTTTGCTCAGCAGATTTCAGCATGTGTTCTGCAGAGAAGATAATGTCGGTTTCTCACCACTTGCAGCAAAAAGGTAAATGCAGCTTTTATTACTTCTCAAAATGCTATTATAAGTAATTTCCTGAACCTAACAAAAATTCCACAGCACCAACTAGACTCTTCATGACCAGTTTAGTAGTTTTAATGAAAAAAATAACTGTAAATTTAATTGTTATTACGATTTTTACATCTGTTCTACTAATAGGACATCAGGCCTTGGAGCACACATGGCCCATTCTTCTTCATGTTCTATTAAGAGTAAATAAGGTGCTTAGTAGTGCTAAAATCATGTTTTGTTTTAAAACAAAACACTACTTTCTGTTAAATTATTGCCTCATGACTATAGTTTTTATATTTTAAGGAATTTATTGAATAAGTAGATGCATATTATTGTCTGTTTATATCAAATTACGCACACTGAAATGCATTTTTATTTGATTAGCCAATAGGCGAAGTAAAAAGTTGTCCTTGTTGGAAGCCATTCAGTGCCTCAATAGTCTGGATGATTCTGATTTAGAAGATGTAAACTTAGATGGGTCTGATAAAGAATGGCAGCCATCAAATTATGGTTTGCCGCACTGATACCTGATGAAGAGAAAGATTCCATTATTTCAGTATGGCTATAACAAACTCTTGGTTAGAATATAAACAGGATGCCGCTTCGTTAGGAATTACACGTAAAGATAAATGGATTTGCTCGATTTCACGTTTGATGTAGCAGAAACGTTGGCATTCACAAAACAAACAACAGCCGCTACTAAACTTGGGAGACCATCAGGAAATAGTCCTGCTGTACCACAAGCGAAGAAAAAATTAAACCCAGCTGTTAGACCCTGTGGAGATGTGAGGTATGATTTAATAAATCACATGATTGAGAGAAGTTCGAAACAGCAGAGGTGCAAATTAGAAGGTTTCACCTATAAAACAACTTATTATGAAAAATGTGAAGTCAGGGGTCTGTCCAGGATTTTTCACAGGGTCCGTTTTTTGTGAAAAACTAAATAATTTTGTGAAAAATCAAACAATTTTGAAAAAAAAAAAAAAAAAATGTTTTTTTTTTTTTTTTGAATTAAAAAAAAATAAATATGAATTTCATTTATTTTCCTCTTGAAGAAGCGTATTAAACATCAAAAATGCGAAAAGTCCGATTCCTGTAGCGGATGCAAAGCGATTGCAGTATTCAAAGTGATCATTCAAGTGACATTAAAAGCATAAAAACGGAACATAAAATATTTTTTTTTACAATTGCGTTTAAAGGTCAATGGTAAACATATTATTAATGTCTGAAAACACAATTAATGCAAAAATAAAATGGAACGATCGTTTAACATTTAGACTCATAAAAGAACAGTTAATTTTGCTTTAAAAATTTTAAAATAATGATCTGAGCAAAAAATAAAACGAATTTTTATTTATTTGCCTCCTAATAAAGAGTAATTAGCTTGAAAAGTAAGTAAAATTTGATTTTCATATCGGCTGCAGAGATCTCTTTTTTCAAAATGAAAGCATCAGAAATATAAAAACGGTTTTTAATAATTTGTTACAGTCAAACATTTTAGAGCTAAATTTCATCAGGTTTATATGATGAATGTCATTAATAATCACCGACATATTCGCCAAAAATTCGGAGAAAAAATACGGTAGGGAAACATAGCAAAACAAACAATACCAGACTTCCAATATTAACAGACGCAAAAATACATTAATTTCTGAATATAACTAAAACACCACCCTTGTAAGCATTTAAAAAAATATAATAAATAAATGAAATAAGAAAAAAAGATAATTTTCTGCCAAAATAAGGTCAAAACATCGCACCAAAGACGTCAGATGGAAATAATTTTAATTTTAAATAGCTGATCGCTCTACCCAGAAGCAATCCCATTTTTTCTCCAACCCTAGCTATCTGTTTGCAGTTCTAAGTTCATTCTGCTGATAATTGCTATAATTATTATTTCCTTTATGTTTAAGTCCATAGCAGGGAGAAAAATCCTTACTCTGCACTTCCAGAGAAATCTATAACAAGAGCAACATCGCAGCAAGCTACTTTGATTTGCATATGATAAGACAAACAAGCAGAACCATTAAAGCAAAACAACTATCTTTTTTAAGCTGTTAATTTCTTTAAAAGAAACCAACAAAAAGTGCTACATTTTGCACTAAAGATTTTTGCTTGCCCTCGCAGGGCAGGCAGGTAGTGCCGACTTTTTTTTTTTTTTTTTCCGCAAAGTTAGCGGATAAGCGATTCCCTTCTTTAACTTTGGAAAAGTCCCAAAAGTTATGGGCTTTTACACAGAAATATGCTATGCATTATTTTGATTTCAGATTTGCTTTTTGAATGAATAATGTGTGAAATGTACGTTTGTTTGATTAGCATTTTGTGAAGGGTCCGTTTTGCTTGATCGCATTTTTGTGAAGGGTCCGTTTTGCTTGATCGTATTTTTGTGAAGGGTCCGTTAACGGACCCGATTTTCCTCTGGCCAGACCCCTGGAAGTGTATCATGTTTTCATGCGTAAAGGAATTGTTTCAAAAAAATTCACACCAAATAAGTGTAAATATACTTAGAAATAAATGTTCTCTTTTTTACTTAATAACAGCCTGGTGTCCTACTATTAGAACACTTTTTAATTAGTTCCGTAATTGGTAGAATCTTTTAATATTACATATTTAACATATTTACATGAATTATAGCATATATAACCACTCATTGATTTTTTATCTACCCAATTAAAAATTCAGGGCCGAAGGGGTTAATTTCAAAAACAGCTAATATGGATAGTATACTTATGATTGATGAATATTTTACAGTTTTTTAATGATATTGTTTTGAATAAAATTAACTTGGAACTACTTTTACCTTGGTGTCGGACGTAAATTTGTGGTGTCGGACGTAAACTCTTCGAATTGGACCTAAACCGTTGTTCTTAAATGTAAATACATGTCAACGATTACATTTTTAAATAAGAAAATTAGCTTAACTTTTATTCCTAGGTCACACATATATATTTTTTTAACATTTAAAAGGGTTCATCAAACTTAAACTGCCCCCTTTTTCCTGTAGGGATCGGAGGACGAATACATTTATAATGTCCCGTAATTTGTAAAATATTTTGTCCTCATTTCTTGGCCATTTAAAATAGCCTTTAGAACTATGCATGACTGATACAAAGTAATTTGCAATTTTTTTGGTGATACATCCAAGATAAAGGTTGGCATCATGCATTACCACAACCCAGTCATTGATGTTTACTGTATGAAGATCTGCAGATTCTTCGATCCCGGAATTATCAGATTCTGACATAGTAAATATTGGTAGTGTTCTTAATTTGGTTATCACGTGATATGTCACCAATTTGATCTTGATTGTGTCCAACTGATTTTAAAAAATGAGCAGATTTGATGTTCGGAATAAGGAAAACAGCTTTCCAGTGCAGATGCAAATGCTTTGTATATGTGTGTATATCTTTTGCTGGAATATACTTAAAATGCATATTTGGATTTAAAAGTGCTGCAACTTGAGAAAATTGCTCCGCTTTTGTCACTGTCAGTTTCCTGCTTTAACGCGGCGCCAAACGATTTTTTTCAGTGCCTCCTATGGCATCAACAACCATCAACCAGCAAATATGAATATTAATCAGAACACCAATAAAAAATGTAAGCATCCCATAAGTACTAATCCAACTACGAAATCCATGTGTTCTAACTCTTTGCGAAACAGAATACAGGTTCTGTTGTGATGAACTTTAAAACTTTAGATGAATACTTAGAGTTGTGTTGCTGTTTTTTCAAAGCAATAATATGTATATGAACATTTTATTAATTCAAGAGTTCCCAGAACAACTCAGAGGCATTGTAATTGTCTTTTAATATAAATGTCGCATGAGGAGAAAAAATCTTTTAAAGTATTATTCTGAAGTAAAATTTACTATTCAATAAGTAAATTTAAAGTATATGTAGGCACAGTAAAGTCAAAATTATTTTTTTTTAATCATGTTTCACTTTAACTTTGTAATTAAAGGTAAAATATGGAGAATCACAGTTGTAAACAAGTGTTATATACGGAATGTAACAGTGTCGGACGTAAATGGTGTCGGACGTAAAAAAATTCTTTACGTCCGACACCTAGATTTTAATTAAAAATATTTACTTGTCACAAAATGTTAATAGGTTACATCGATGAGACCAAAGATCTTACTTTGTATACGAAGTCAGATGTATGTAGCTATAAAATTATTGGCCCAGCATAATTAATCGTACATTTTGGTGTCGGACGTAAAACACTTAATGTGCCCCATGGGAATTCTGTCACAAATCAAAATGAATTATATTCTCACACATTTTTGCAACATCACCTGCTGTACATTGAATATTTAAATAGTTATTCGTCTTAATTCATAATTTTAGTATGTATATTTTGGAAAAAACAGAGCTTCTTTGAGAGGCGTCAAATATACTTTGAAAACGCTCTGGGTGTTGACCTTAGTTTGAGCTCTTGTGACTTAGTCAAAACTTAAGTTATTAAAATTTAGACATGAATTTCAAAATAAACAACTCTTTACCTTTAAAATGATACCTTGTTTGTTTAGAAATATTAATTTTGAAAATTTGACCATCTGGTTGACCTTATCGTGGAATTGCCCTAAAGTTTTCTTTATTGCTAAACCTTCATTGTGTGAAATGACACATATTCATCACTTTCTTCATCGGCTAGTAATTAGCTAAAATGCTTCATCTCTTGCTCATATGGAGTCAGCACCTTAAGTAGTGCAAAAGCAATTGAAAAATATGAATTTTTCAAGGACAGAATTATATAATCTTTGTGAACGACACGCTTGTCAACAGAAAATCATGGCTAGAAGAAGGACTGCTAACATACTTCCTTTTCACAAAATGTTTCAAAATGGAATGGAACCGACTCCAAACACCTGTTCCGTTCCGAGAACTTTACTGACGTCAGTACTCGCCTCTGGTCGTGAAAGACTCCAATCGCCAAAACCTCCCTAGTTTAAGGATTTAAGAACCACACCCACATATCAATCAAGGACACAATGGCAGCTACCCAAAAGATGGTTTCCTTATCTGTCCATGAAATTCCAAGAAATGGAAACAAAAATGGCTGGGGTCGTTTTCGACCCCGCGCCAGCTCTCGCGTGTTAATTTAAACTTGTTTAGCTTACCCATACATGGAAGCAAATTTCATTCCCCTCATTTCCATTCTTCGATTAAATTCTTTATGGCTCTCAAAATAACAGCCATGTACACTGTTGCATTTCGTTGGGAAGTTATGAAACAGCAGAAGCTTAACCCACTGACGGTTCTGTGTGTGTGGACGTCTTATCACGTTCATTTAACATGTAATTCCGAAACTGCCGGACCGCAGGGGGGTTAAGCTTCGTCCTACAGCTCAAAAATTCTTGTCAGGATCTCCTGTTTTTCAAAAGTGAACAATTCTCTGCCAAAAGAAGTAGGGAGTGGGGATATATGCTTAATTTATTAAAAATTACAATGAAAAGGCGATAATTAAGTGGTCTTGAGTTTTTATGGCTTTAACTAAAACCGACTTTAGCTCCTCAGACAGACTATTTACCATGAGAACTTCCCAATGGAGAAAATGATTTAAACACTAGGGTATTGATTTTTCAAATTTAAAGTGCACCTTATGAATTCTTCGACATTTTTTGTCACTATAACCGCAAACACTCATACAGTTGTACCCCGTGATCTTGTTGCTTTTTAGATATTTACCTGAAGTTGCACACAGAAAAAACTATTTGCAAAAAAATCTACCAATCTTGGAGGCAGTCCTTACCAGCAAATTGCACAGTAGTGATTTTGCACTTTTGATATCTGTTGATTCATTAGACGTGAAATGAACATTTTCCTTTTATCTGCATTTTATCAACCAAAAATTTTTTAATGTCACTCGAAACAGCATTAATTCATATTCTGGTTGTGTTGTAAAGAAACCTAGGCAATATTTTGGCCACCATTGCACCAGATCCTATTATTCCCCGTATGATTCCTTTACACAAGCTGGTAAAGTAATTCACCATTAGGGTGAATTTTTTGTTTTAGGATTAAATTTAAATAGCAACATTATACCCAACTTCTTGCACCCGGATCGTCATTTAATAAGTGATTTCCTTTCCCCTGGCTTTGAGAAATGAATGCTTTTGCATAAATTGGGAGCAGTTTTTGTTGTTTTCCGATAAAATATCATTGAGTATACACTCCCCCCCCCCCCCCAATTTTCAAATTATGTCTTGCACACTGTCTGAAACTTTGTACAGGTAAAATACATCTTCTTAATTGACTGAAATTCTGAAAATACCGAGGCACACCATGAACCTTGTAGCAGCACACCAGTGTGCCAGTGAACACTGGTTGCGAAGTTCTGAATTAGGTCATGTCACTAAGGACCTTTTTGAAGTTCCATTTTTCTGTTGAATAAGATCTCAGAAATTGGCTTTTCCAATGAACAAGGACTTTGTACTTTTTTGAGTCATTCTCTGTCTAAAAAAAATGACACACACACAAATAATTACAACCCCAAGCCCCATGGAGTCAGCGCTAGTACTCGAGCGATTCCATACCAAATCACCGAATGGGGGTCGCACGACCGACTCGGATTTTTTTTTAATTTGGTACACAGATTGATGGTATAGAGGTATGAAAAAGCCCAAAAGGAAAGTTACCTGCTCCACTTATTTTCTGAGATACATGCCCTCAAAGTTTGTCCGCCACGTCAAAATACTAAAAAAGTGATGTTATTTAATCATTTTTTATAAAAAATCGTACTCATACAAAATAAAAGTGTTAGATATCTATGGAAACTAGTTACTCCAGGCATTCTGAAAAAAAATACTAGAACGTTCATAATGAAAATTGCCAAGGTACAGGGCTCTTTGAAGTTGTCACCACAAAAACTTGATTTTGCAGATTTTGCTAAAATTCAGGCATTTATTACAAAAAAAGGCAAACAAAACCAAAGTTTTTCTCACTTTCTGGTAGTGTACAGGTCCTCCCTGCAAATTGCTACGCAATAAATTTTTTGGGTTTCTCACTCCTTCTTGGAAATATTTTAGCTTAAAAATAAGCCATAAGGCAAAAAATGCGTTTTTGGCCATCTTGGCAGCCATTTTTCTCATAAAGGGGGAGCAGTAGAAACTTTAATTTTTTTTTAAAACAAGCCACTGATATGTTAGCTATTCACAGGAAAAGAGTGTACTTTTGGTTATTTCTCCCATTAAGAGATATCATGCTGACAGTATATGCATGTTTTTCGCGACGACCATATGCTTTTGTTCCCCCTCTCATGGACTTAAAATTAATTAAACCAAAAAATAATTATATATTTATTATTAGTTGTATTATCTACTCAATATGTCATGAAATTTAATTTATTAAATCATTGAACAATAAATTAGATAATTGATGAAAACAAGAAAAAGTATTTCTCTGATGCCTGAGCATTATGCATTCATAATTATAAAGCACTAAATACTTTCTTGAGAAATTAATTAACATAAATGAGCTCTAAATAGTTATATTATAAGCAATACCCAATCTTGTGATTGGGATACTCCTGTTTTTAATTGAAGAATTTCTTGAATATCACATGAATATCAGGAAAATAAATGAGGTCTTTTCGTTTGATGTAGGATACTTTATGACAAATTTCATTTGATGGGCTACTAACTGAGCATGGTGATAAAGAGCTATTAATTTCAGCATCGAATTCCATTTTACCTTATTAACAGTTAAATATTTATAAAATAATTGAATTACTAATTTAATATAAAGCCATGCTTGAAGAATTAAAATTAGTGCAACTAATTTATTCCCATACTAATCTTTACAAAACTGACATGTGTTGAGCACTGATAAGAACTGACAAGAATAAGTTTACTCACTAAAATACTAGTTCACAGATACTATAAAGCGTACATTCTATTTTCTACAAAATAATACTGCAACAAAGAACAAGGGTATAAAGGGGTAGGTACTAAAGAATTTCTTGAAAAATCAATTAAAATAAAGGAGCTTCGAATATTTATCTCATAGGCAATACCCAATCTTGTGATTGGATGTTCCTGATTGATGGCTATAAACAGGCGGATACCCTTGTTCTTTGTTGCAGTATTATTTTGTGGAAAATAGAATGTATGTTTTATAGTATCTGTAAACTAATATTTTAGTGAGTAAACTTTTTCTTGTCAGTTCTTATCAGTGCTCAACGCATGTCAATTTTGTAAAAATTAGTATGGGAATAAATTAGTTGCACTAATTTTAATTCTTCAAGCATGGCTTTATATTAAATTAGTAATTCAATTATTTTATAAATATTTAACTGTTAATAAGGTAAAATGGAATTTGATGCTGAAATTAATAGCTCTTTATCACCATGCTCAGTTAGTAGCCCATCAAATGAAATTTGTCATAAAGTATCCTACATCAAACGAAAAGACCTCATTTATTTTCCTGATATTCATGTGATATTCAAGAAATTCTTCAATTAAAAACAGGAGTATCCCAATCACAAGATTGGGTATTGCTTATAATATAACTATTTAGAGCTCATTTATGTTAATTAATTTCTCAAGAAAGTATTTAGTGCTTTATAATTATGAATGCATAATGCTCAGGCATCAGAGAAATACTTTTTCTTGTTTTCATCAATTATCTAATTTATTGTTCAATGATTTAATAAATTAAATTTCATGACATATTGAGTAGATAATACAACTAATAATAAATATATAATTATTTTTTGGTTTAATTAATTTTAAGTCCATGAGAGGGGGAACAAAAGCATATGGTCGTCGCGAAAAACATGCATATGGGTGAATATCAGGAAAAGTGCTAATTTAAGTCACAAATGAATTTCTCAAGCACTTCCAAATAAAAACCAAAAATTTTTCTTTTCCCATACAGTAAACTGCGTCACACATACAATACATGACAAAATTTTCAGGTTTTACTTTAATTTGTGACAATAGAACTCTTTTTATTGCCTCAATGTCATGTCGGCAGCGCGTCACACATTCGAATCGCAAAGTTCAAAAAAATCCTGTGGATTATAAAACAACGCAGCAAAAACAAATACAAAAGGAAATAACGTGTTTTATATTCATCTATGACGTTTAACTCTTGAGTTTTAGATAAAACGAATTTAGAACGATAAAAAAAAGCAATTTCTGCTTGTCACAAGTTTTCATAACATGACCAGTGAACCAACTTCCGGAATGATAAAATCCAGACAAAACATTTTTGACGCCAAAAATTTACGCTGGGAGAAGCTCTAATATGTGACGTTTCAGCTCCGATGGAAAATTTTCACTTCGGCTGCATTAAATTATAGGTAAGATTTTTTCAATCTTGACTTTTCTGTTTCTACCAAATGAAGTGTCATGTCGGCAGCGGAATTTAAGACACAAAATAAAGCAATTTTTCAATTTATCTTTGCATAATGGAAAAGAAACCTATTGTCATGGACATAATAAGGTGTTTTTATTTTCGAATCTTCAATTAGGAATGTTCAGCTATCATATTACAGGAATTTTGTCATGTCGGCAGCGGTCATGTCGGCAGCGCCGAAGTAGAAGGTATTTGTTACGAAACTGATGCGTGCGTTACCGATGTTTTTTCGCAATTTTTCTTCGTATTATGAGTTTGTTTAGTTTTAAAGTACAAAGGTAGATTCAAGTGCATCGTTTTTCCTGCTAAATTTTCCCATTTTAGCAGTTTATTCATTGTTTTTTAAATGCTTCAAAAACATTAATTTTTCCGCAAAATTTGAGTTTTCAAACAAAATTATTGCCTTTTTTCACCCTCTTTTCTTTTACATCAATATTCCGACCTTCGTTTCTAACTACTGCACCCAAAAATATAATTTTGTTTTAAAATGGAAAACTTTAGAACAGTTTAGTGGAAATCTCCCTCCCCCGCCAAACTCTGACTGTCATTATCTAATTTCGTTTTTAAAGATTGTGTTAAGAATTTCATTTTATTTTTATTTTTAACTATTCACCTATTTATCTGTTTGAAAAAAACTTTGTCGCACTTATTTATACTTTAACTAACTTTTAATTAGTCTCTAATTTTATTTATAAAACTAAAAAGCGTTCAGTCTCTGAAAATATTATTATATTCTAAGTAATAATTATTTTGTTTTTAAACATAAAAGGTAGTGAAAGTGTTTACTTTTGTGCACTAAGTGTAAAATCTGTAATATTTGTCAGTTCGGTAGCATTCTCATCATGTCGGTAACGCTCAAAGACAACCCCCCTAAAGGAGGGGTAAATGTTCACTTTGATCATGCCCCGAATTTTTAAAAAATATTGTTACTAATGTGCATTTGAAATACCCAATTAATTTAATTTTCTGAGTATCTTTAAAAATTGAAAATTTCCATGGTCAAATTGGCACTTTTCCTGATATTCACCCATATACTGTCAGCATGATATCTCTTAATGGGAGAAATAACCAAAAGTAAACTCTTTTCCTGTGAATAGCTAATATATCAGTGGCTTGTTTAAAAAAAAAATTAAAGTTTCTACTGCTCCCCCTTTATGAGAAAAATGGCTGCCAAGATGGCCAAAAACGCATTTTTTGCCTTATGGCTTATTTTTAAGCTAAAATATTTCCAAGAAGGAGTGAGAAACCCAAAAAATTTATTGCGTAGCAATTTACAGGGAGGACCTGTACACTACCAGAAAGTGAGAAAACCTTTGGTTTTGTTTGCCTTTTTTTGTAATAAATGCCTGAATTTTAGCAAAATCTGCAAAATCAAGTTTTTGTGGTGACAACTTCAAAGAGTCCTGTACCTTGGCAATTTTCATTATGAATGTTCTAGCATTTTTTTTCAGAATGCCTGGAGTAATTAGTTTCCATAGATATCTAACACTTTTATTTTGCATGAGTACGATTTTTTATAAAAAATGATTAAATAACATCACTTTTTTAGTATTTTGACGTGGCGGACAAACTTTGAGGGCATGTATCTCAGAAAATAAGTGGAGCAGGTAACTTTCCTTTTGGGCTTTTTCATACCTCTATACCATCAATCTGTGTACCAAATTAAAAAAAAATCCGAGTCGGTCGTGCGACCAACGTTTTTTTTTTTTCGGTGATTTGGTATGGAATCGCTCACTCATGATTCAAACAGATAGAACATAAACAAATTACAGAATGAGGAATAGAAGATTGGCAAAAAATTATACCATAAGTTTAAATAATCAAAGTTAAAATATCATTATTATCCAGATTTTTAATTTCATAGTGATCTAGATTTGTGAGAAAGTTTGAAAATAAAAACAACCTTTCTTATCATGTAACAAAATAGAAAACACTAACTGATGTGAACTGCAGATCCTTTTTACACTTAAAATGAAGTGGGAGAAATATAAATAACTTGATGTGAAAATCAAAAATTTATTAAAACGGGGATTTATACACGGGCATTTGGGAGTTTCACTTGATCGCCAAAAGGCACCATTTAATCAACTATTTAGCAAGTGAGAATGTCAGGTGTGTCTCCCTTAAAGAAAATTATTTCTGTCCTTTTCTTTACGAATGACAAAATAAATCAAAATAAATTACAATTTTCGAACTTCAAAATTTTATTTTGAAATATTTCGGCATAACCGAAATTTTGCATACTAAAACACTCTACTGAACACCATCATATGAGAAAAACTGAAATGAATCATTCACTCAGGAAGGCAATTCCACATTTTTAAAAAGTGAAAATGAAAATATTATCCGGCAGGAAATAAAATTTGCGTCATTTCAAATTTCGGCATCTAGTTTTCAGAACTTCTGAACCAAAAAATGTTTCGCAAATCAAAGTGATAAAAGACACACTGTAGCGGGACATGAAATGTCTGTAATTTTCATTTTGCCTGTCGATTTTTACATTAACAAATATAGCAGTAAGCAACAGATATAAGTAAACTCATCAAAAAAGCTACCTTACCAAGATCGATGAAACAATCACTTACACAATATTTGTCAATAAAGTTTAGCCGGACAGTCAAGAGCACATTTCATTTCATTTCATTAGAAGCTCGTGTTTGCATGGCGTCATCAATAATGTAACTGAATAAAAACCAGAACAAAAGCGCGAAAAGGCAGGCCGAAAAGGTTACGGCTGCAGGAACATAGAGTAAAGTACGGAACAATATTCAGGGGAGTAAGAAAGAAAAGGAGTAGCAAGTAAATTATTAGTGCAATGCACAAGATGGGGTGGAATAAGCTGTATTAGGCAGGAATTCAAGTGAAACACGGACGATCGGAACTCACCAAGGCAATCGCAAATTCCCAAATTTGGATACGTTGCAATCGCTACGAGGTGCGATTCTAATGTAATTCGACTTCCTGTAGCGATTGCAATTTGCAATCGCCTTGAAGCGATTGCAATGGTGTTTCACTTAAATTCCTGCTTTAGGCTATTTATGGTTAGAGAAGTGATCGCAGATATTTAGCCGAGACGACAAGGGTCCTTAGAGCATTGGCGGTTGGCGGCTGGTGTGTGGAGTGTAACAGGTCACTGATCTATATAGTAGAAGCGAGTTTGGAGTTCACACTGGGAGTAGTTAGCTTTGTGTGTAGGTCAGCCTTCTTTCCATGGTTGGTACGTGTGGAGAGTTTCCACCTGCTTTTTATTTCTATTAAGAGGTAGTACGATAAGTCCCGTTTTCTTTTATTACTTTTGGAATGAAAACTGAACATGAAAAACTCTACTAAGAGGAAGAGTGACAATGAAGCTCTGACAAACAACAGAGAATAAGAAATTAAAAAAGATAGTAATATCTATGAACCGGCAATTAATATTATTGAAAAAGCAAAAAACGCCTACAAAAACGGGTGTGATGACATAAAAATATTTATCTCAGGTGTGTCTGATAAACTACCAGTTAACAACACAAAAACCCTGAACGAGAATTTAGAGAAAATTACAACGTCGGATGACTCGATAAGAATAACCGGTAAACAAAATTTAGTTATAACGACAAAAAATATAGAAACTGTTAAAAATATAGCTAAAACCAAAGAGATAGCAAAGACCGAAATCACGGCCAGAATTATCGACGAAACTCTAACTCGATATATATTCAGAAATATAGACACACAGATAAAATTAGAGGAAATAGCACAATATTTAAAAGCTGATAAGATTCAAGTAGCGCAAATTATAAGATTCAATAAAAAAGGCACAAATGAACTAATCCCAGTTATACTAGTTAAGGAATTTGGAAAAACAGAAAGAAAAGAATTAAAACTACGAAGAATAATATACAAAACTCAGAAATATATAGAGCAACCAAAAATTTGTTATAACTGCTTAAAAATCGGTCATCAAAAAAAAAGGACTGTAAAGGAAAAACAAAATGTGTCACATGTGGGGGAGATCACGAAAAATGTAAAAACGAGCCCAAATACGTAAGATGCGAAGGTAATCACCTCGCAACCGACAAAAACTGCCCCGTGTACAAAGAAAAAGTCAAAACAACCTCACAAACTCAACAGAAGTCGGCAACCCAACCAAAATCTTTGACTGATATTGCAAAAATTCAAGAAAAAAGCAAAAAGAACAATACAATAGAAACCGGCGAAATAAGTACAGCCATAACAGTAACAGAACTCGGAGAAAAGATAGATAGAAAAGACAAGGAACTCAGGGAACTAAGAGCGGAGATAGATAAACTAAAAATTTTAATTTCAACAATTAATCTGAACAAACCCCATCAGTGTGGAAGCTGCGAAAAAAAAAAAAAAAAATCGGAAATTGAACAGTTGAAAATTGAAATATTTAAGTTGGAAAAATAACGTAGCCTGCCATCTCCCGCTCCCTAGTTCCCCCTTCGCAGAAGAGGGGACGACCAATACTTTGACCTTAACAGCATTGACATTGCCATTACGGAAGCGAATTAACTCTTTCGCCCCCCCCCCTTTATTTTCTTTCTTTTTTTTGCGCTTGTCTTTTGCTGCCTTTACCATGCTTTGGCTTCCTTTCCTTCTGTGCTGGAACATCCGTGGGATATGTACCTATGTAAAAAACGTACTCAAAAGGTTCAAGATGAGTACATTCTTGCCTTGCTTCACTTACAGTTACAAAAAAAAAACCCTTCAGTAATGAACTTTGAGGTTGTGAGATAAATGAACTGAATGAACTTCTTCGAACAGCGTCTATACCTTCCAAGTTGATTTTATGGACTTCTCAATGAAGATAACATTGCTGTCACAGACTGGAAAGGCATGGAATCCTGGTAAAGCTAGAGACTTTTCTTTCCGAATGGGTGACCTGAAATGAATCTATTTCTTTTCTGGTCCTAAAGAAATCCAAAGTTTATCCATATTTTATGTGGAAGAGGTAAAGAAGTAAGCTATTGTAAAAGCTAAGACATTTCTATCAACTGTGCGATTGAAAATATTCTTGAAGCCGTTCTTCACCATGTGTTGAAGATGCAATATCATTTTTTGTCTGCTTCCCCATAGCCACGGCAAGTAACATCAATGAGCAAAGTTCGTGCAGTACTATTTCCTTTTAACGTCTACACCTGACGTCGTTGCAACTTGTAAATTTGTAATTATACCTGTAACTTTTATCCTTTTGGATCCGGGCTGTTTTTTGGCGATTTTTCTTTCGACCCAGGTAGTACGACAGTTGAACCACAGATTTTTTTTTCCATTGAAAAGCGAAGGAAAAACTGTCGTAACAGACGTATGAAAACTTGAAAAAATCCCCGGCTCCAAAGGATTTGAGTGAAAACTTTAACCCCGTCCTCTAAAGAAAAAAGACTTATGGTACAACATGTACACCACCCGAATCCTAAAGATTAAAACTAGGGTACCTTATAGAGAAAAGAGCTCTTCTTTCTGACTTGAATTTCTCAATAATACTAATTTTCAGGCAAAACTGTGTGAAAGTGCTTGAAAACCTTATGAACATTTCTGGACTTGCACCTTCCTGCACATAAGCGAATTTTTTCCTGTTATCAACGTCTGTTTCTGGCAAACTGAATTTGACTAAAGTGGTGAGCTGTGCTCTTGTCGTTTTTTACTTTTTTCTTTTTTTCTCCTTTTATTTTTTAGGCCTATGAAATCCTGGTAAAGCTAGAGACTTTTCTTTTCCAATAGATGATCTAAAATGAATCTAGTTCTTACCTGCTTCAAAAGCATTCCAAAGTTTATTCAAACTTATTGTTAACAAGTTAAAGAAATAAGATACTGCTAAAACTGAGACACTAGTATCAACAACGTGAATGAACATATTCCTGAAGAAGTTGTCCAATATGTCTTGAAAATGCAATATAATATTTAGTTTGCTTTGTCATGGCCACGGCAAGTGACACCAAAGAGTCAATTTTGCGCCGTACTATTTCCTTTAACGTCTACACCTGATGCCGTTACAACCTTTAAACTTGTGATTATACTAATAACTAAGATACCTTATACAGTAAAGAGAGTGAGTGAGTTGAATTCCTCAACAAGTCGTGCTAATTTTTAGACAAAGCTCCGTGTGTGAAAGCACTTGAAAACCTGATGGACCTGAATCAAGTGCGCTTGTATATTCTGGCCTTGTACCTTTGTGCATATGAGGGATTTTTTCCCCGTTTCTAACGTCTGTCTCTGGCAAACTGTATTTGACTAAAGTATTTGACTAAACAATATAATTCTTAAAAAATAAATAAAAAATAAATATCAAAATGAACATTTAGCTTTTTTTCAACATACTAAATGAAATCCTTGGCCTGAAAAACATATAATTTGATATAAAAAACACTTTTGTGTGAGTTAAATTGCAAAAGCACTAGCATAGGCCGCCATTTTGAAAAACGCCGCCATCTTGGATTAAAACGGTTTTTGAAAGTGCCTCTGAGTCTTAATTTCATTGTATAGCCATTAGCAACATTCCTACCAAGTGGCATCTTCTTATCACGATTTGCAGTATTCCATTGATTTTTGACAGTTAGCTCCCGGACTAATGGTCTAAACCAGTGGTTCTCAACCTTTTTACAGCTACCGCCCCCTTTAGGATTGAAAATGTTTTCAGCGCCCCCTTTGTTGACTTGCGCAAAACTGGAAGAAGGGGGGGGGGGGAGAGATAAAGAAGTTTTCTTGACAAGTTCAACTCTATAATTTTTCTCAAAAAGGTAGTTGAAAAATGATTGTAGAATAAAAAAAATTATGTTTTTCGTTTTTCTTTTAAAGATAATCTTTAGAAAAAGTGGGCATTTTTCCTCTCTGAAAAACTCAGAGTTACAATCATGTACCTAGAATGGGTTCATTAAATGAGTGAACCATTTTAAGGGAAACAAAAGAACAACATGATTTGAAATAAAAACGTACCGTTTTCAAAAATTTTTGTTTAAAAATCAATTTATTTTGAAAAATACACTACGTTCAAAGAGTTCCCTGAATATTCTGATCCCAAACAGTGTTGTTCTTATTTACTTGCAACTATGCAATACCCATCCCTTATTTATTACGTACGGATATAGGATTTTTACATCGGAAGGGAAATAACAGAAAAAAAAAGCCGCATCTTCTGTTTTTTCCATCAGGAGTTGCAAACACTTGAAACTATGGCCCTTGCCAATCACCCTCAAAAAAATAAAAATAAAGTTTTAACAACTGAAATAATTTGAATTTACAAATTATAAGATAATTTCAACTCAAAGAAATTCTGTTTGAGTAATTTATTGCTTTGAAGGTTAGATAAGATAACAAAAGTTATAAGTATGCCTTTGGCATCAGAATAAACACTGCGGCGGAACATCGGGGATATCCCCCGAAGTTTGTTTTGAAAGAAGTCTTAAAAACGCAGTTTCATTAATCTTAAGTATCGTGATGTTGAGACTTAGGTTCAGATTCCTCCCCCGGTAAAACATTTAAAATTCACAATTTTAGGCAATTTTTAATAACGTTAACTAGGGAAAAAGAGGTCCCTCATAAAGATTTCAAGAATTGAACTTATTTTAATTCAAAGCTTAGTAATGTTAGGGATCAGAACTTAGTCTTCTAGCGTTCTCTGAAAATTTGAAGCATAAAAAACACATGTTTAAACTACTTTTGCTGATATCGAGGAGGTTTGGGAGCTTTCTAAAGAATTTTTTTTTCACATTATATTCTGAAACATATAATAGTTGGCTACCTTTAGTATTAGGGGATGATCTAACGACACAAAAAGTCGGTCAAGTCAGGAGGCTCTCATGTAGAAATTTTTAGAAAATCAACCTCTTAAAAATGCAATTTCAGGCCTTGTTTGATCACGATTGGAGAAGAGGTGGGTTGCTCGAGATATCACCCTGCAATTATTTTCAAAAATTACAAGGATGTCTTTGAGAATGAAATTTTCCATAGCTCTACGACGGAAATATCTAAAAACGAAATTTTAAGCTATGTATGGTTATGTAGGAAAAGGGGTGTGTGGTTCTGGATCTTTTTCCCTGGAAGTTTTTAAAAGTGACATTTTAAAGCGCAATTAAAAATGTAGTAAATATATTTGGCTGTCTAAGTTATATAAGCAAGAGGAAGGGGATTCAGGACTCTTCCTCGAAAACTCCCCCTTTTCAAATTGACATGAATAAAACACATTTTCAGGTTATTTTAGGTAGTTATGCTATGCAACGGGGGACCCTCAGAAAAAAACTTTTCGAAAATTCAAGTGTTATTGGCAAATTTTATGCTATCCTTCATGACGTTAGGAGAAAGATCAGGGTTGGGGAGAAAACCGCAGAAAATAAATTTTCAAGCTTTTCTTTGGCTGTATAAGAGATGAGGGTTTCCTTCCACACCCGCCCAAAACATGTCCCTACAAGGACATTTCAAATTATACCCACCGCCCCCTTACCGCCCAAAATGTATCCATCGCCCCCCTACCGCCCAAAATATGCTCACCGCCCCTCAACCTCATCCCACCGCCCACCGGGGGGGGGGTATCGCCCCCGTTGAGAACCACTGGTCTAAACAATCAAATCTCAGAGACAACTGTTTTCGCTGGAGACTTCAACTCCAAAATGGAAAGCATAGGGGATCGTGTCACCTCCCTTAGTGGAAATAGATTAGAAAATTGGATCCTGGACAATAACCTACTCATTCTAAACGATAACACCCCAACCAGGTTAAACAGAGAAATTGAGGATGGTATTCTAGATTTAGCGAGTGTGGACAACAGTTACGGTAACAGATTTGCCTTTGTACGACTTGACGAACACGGCAGTAGCGATCACTTCCCTTTCCTAATTAAGCTCCTTAGTGGAGGGAAAGAAGTCACTCACACTTACTCCACTAAAACTTACACAACTTGGGGGAGAGTTTCCGAAATCCTGAGGGATAAACTTCACCCCAACACCATTTCAGACAACTTAGAAAATAGCTTCCTCATGCTGACAAATAACATAAAAGATACCATTAAAGCACAGTCTACTAGTATTAGGTACAAAAAATAAAACAAAAATATATGGTGGAACATCAAATGCGCAAAACTAAAAAAAGATAGAGAAAAAAAATATAAAATAGCAAAAAGAACAACCTCAATGGAGGATTGGATTAACTACAAAAAAGCAAACGCCATCCTTAAACGTTGCATCAAAAAAACAAAACGGGAGTACTGGGGAAAACAAAATTTTAGCATTAGCAACCCTCAGGATCTCTACAAATGCGTAAACAGTGTAATATATTATCATTTAACTGTAACTGTAAAGTATTAACGTGTAACTGTATTTGTAACTGTATGGTATGTAAATAATGAACCGATAACCTCTCACGCAGAGCAGTATGGTTCTTGTGTTACATTAATTGACTAAACATCAATTATCTAGCCAAAACACGACAAATGGCGACGAGAAGTAGTTAATTTCGGCAAAGAACCCATGATGCCAAAACCAAAAGTCTCCATGAACTTTTGAAAAGGTAGGAAACGAACTTTCTTCTCTTGTGTTGTTCTCCATTGAACTGTAAGTGTTAGAAACGAACTTTCACCTCTTCTATTGTTGAAATAATTCGAGGTACAAATGCGTTATACGACCTACGACGCCAACGAAGGCGATAAGTATTTCCGGATGGCACCCCGGACAAAACGCAATGTCTGTGATGTCATGGGCGTGCAGTGCGCCGTGGATCCTGCGGTGATGCTCTGTGAGTATGGTAACCCTGAGTGAAGTTCTTTTTTTCTCACGTGCCGTTCGTGTGGAAGGTAGGTGAAGGTATGTTCTGCTCTTAGGGAGATTTTGAAGGAATTTAAACTTGAATACTCTAAAATAAAGTTTCCAATGAAACTGTAGGTAACTTTCCGAAGCTTTATTTTAGAGTATTAAAGTTTCAAATTGTTTGTTTAGGTTTTTTTTTTGTCTCATATACATCGTACCGATTATGAGTTCGGTGTGTAGCGTTGTTGAAAAATATCAGTTGAAACTGTTAAATGAGTCGTCTTTTATTTTTTCTAGCTCTCGCCCAACTTACGGTCGTACCGGGGTGCCAAATCGTTTGTTTATTTTTAAATTAATTGAGAACAAAGAGGTATTTCTGGAATTTTTAAGGGAAGTAGGGTTATTGAAAAGTGAAATTATTTGTACTCGATGCAGTTCGTCAATGACAATAAGAAATAGAAAGAATATATCTGATGGCTACGGATTTATATGCAGAAACAAAGTAGATGGGAAAATGTGTGGGAAAGAAACTAGTATAAGGTGGGGGTCGTGGTTTACTCTGAGTAAATTGAAGTTGGAGGAAATTTTTTTGCTGACATACGAAATTGTTATTGGTACGAAAACGGCAGACATCGAAAAGCAGTATTTTTTTGCTACTCACACAATGACAGACTGGCGAAACTATATAAATGAAGAAATTATAAATTACATAGAATTACATTCGGAAAAAATAGGGGGGGGGGTTGACAAAATAGTCGAATCAAAATTTGGAAAAAGAAAATATAACAGGGGTCATGCAGTCGAGGGTCAGTGGGTTTTTGGGGGAACAGAAAGGGGGACGGGTAAAATGTTTTTTGTTGCTGTGGGTGATAGGAGTAGGGATACTTTATTTTCTGTTATTAAAGAATGGATTTTGCCAGGTACTACCATACATTCAGACGGGTGGAAAGCGTACAAAACTTTAGATAGAGAAGGCTTTGAACATTTCGCGGTAAATCACGATCTTCATTTTGTAGACCCCGACACAGGCTGTCACACTAATACCATTGAATCCACATGGCGACACGTTAAAAGTACACTATCTACACACAATAGGAAGGGGGATTTTAAATGTTATCTTGCTTATTACATGTTCAAAAAGAATTGCGAGTTTCATAATGAAGATAGGTTAAACTAATTTTTAGAAATAGTAAGGGGGATTAATTGGGAAGATTACGAAATAAAAGAAAAGTAAAACCACTTTTTTCTCGAAATTTTCTTTAGAATTTTATTAACAAAATTGCAATTTTGGTACTAACATTTTTGGGATTTAACGTTTTTTCATACATTTTGTGAGTGGATAATTTCCCTAAGAGCGGAACATACCTGCACGACCTTTTTGGTACAAGCATTTTTAAAAAATCCAAGGTAAGTGTATTGAAAAAACCCTTTCATATTGTGTTATATTGTATTGCATAATATTGTAGGATACTTTGCATATTTATCTTCGTTCTTTCCTGTTGGTGCCAAAAGAGCATCGCCAAGATCGATGTGCGATAATTGGCGTCGTACATCGAATGCTTGGCGACGTCTTTTGGCGCCAACAGGAAAAAGTCGCCAAGGCTAGGTCGGATATCGCATTTGTTCCTAATGCATTAATGGAAATGTTGAAAACTCAAAGTAAAATCGAAACTACTGCAAATCCTCAAAGCAAGAACGTAAATGTTCAATTTGAGAAATATGATGATTCTGCTGAGTCATAGGATTCATACATCGACAGATTTACAGCTTTTTGGATATTCAGAACATTCCAGAGGACAAACGAGGAAAAGTATTTATTTCTTGTTTATCACCAAAACTGTTTACTTTGTTGAAGAGTCTTATCGCGCCAGCTAAGCCTGCAGATAAGAATTTTGAAGAATTACGAACAACTCTAAGCCAACATTTAAATCCTAAGCCTTTAAAGATCACTGCACGTCATGCATTTCTTAATAGGAAACAGCTGGAAAGCGAAACAATTTCGTGTTATTTATCTGAACTACGTGCACTAGCAGTTCCGTGCGCATATCCGGACGAGCTACTCAACATCATGCTACGGGATGCGTTCGTTAGTGGGTTGAGGAACAGCCAAATTCTCAACAGAATTTTTGAAGAAAAAGATGACATTGATTTAGAAGCAACCTTACACATAGCTCTGGCTATGGAAAAGGCGTTTCAAGGGGCTAAAGATTTTATTGGAAATGAGAAAGTAATTTCTGTGAATGCTGTGAAATCCAAACCGCCCAAAAGAATCTCAGAAGAAAAAAGTAGCGAATACACAAGAATGTTATCGCTGTGGGAAAACCAACCACTCAAGCTCTAAGTGTAAATTCAATGACAATACTTGCAATTACTGTAAGAAACAAGGACATTTGCAGAAAGTGTGCTTTAAATTTAAGCATGACAACAAAAATACTCCTAAGAAAAATAAACAAATTATTGTCACTGATGAAGAACATGAGAGTGAAGCAGAACCACTTCCATTCTACACAATGCAATTAAAGGGCAAAGAAATCAGAACGCCAATTCTTTTGGATATTAAAATTGATGGTTATCCAATAAACATGAAGTTAGACACTGGTGCTGCAATCTCGACGATGAGTATCCAGAATTTCCGCAAGATTTCAAAGGAACCACTTTTGCCTTGCAAAGTTATTCTCAAATCTTATACGGGGGATACCATTACTCCTTTGGGACAAGTAGAAGTTGAGGCCCAATACCAAAACCAGGAAAAGAAAGTCAAACTTTTCATTCTGAAGGAAAATCTAGATACTATTTTTGGCAGAGAATGGCTTTATTCTTTCCAAATTAACTGGAATTTTGTGAAATCAATCAAATCTGAAAATGTGGGTAAAGAACACAACAAAAGATTGGTCTCGTTGCTGAATAAGTACAAGGACATTTTTGACGAAGAACTAGGTGCAATAAAAAATGTCGAGTGCAAATTAGAACTTAAGCCAGAAGTTCAACCTGTTTTCATCAAAGCCAGAAGTGTTCCTTTTTCTTTGAAAAGTCGAATTGAAAAGGAAATAGAGAGATTAGAAAAGCAAGGAATAATAGAAAAAATCGACGCATCAGAATGGGCTACTCCTGTGGTTCCAGTAGTCAAAAAGGATGGTTCCATACGATTGTGTGCAGATTATTCAGTCACATTAAATCCGAATTTGATAGTTCAGCAACACCCTTTACCAAGATCGGAAGAAGTTTTTGCATCCTTAAACGGAGGTGTGCAATTTTCGAAAATCGATTTCAGCCAAGCTTATCTCCAAATGAAGGTAGGGGAAGACCGCCTATATTGGACCCCCTAAGAACAGGAGGCCTGTGTCGCTCAATGTGAAGCAAAACAGAAATGCAAAATAGGGCATCGTAAGCTAAATTTAATCAGGAACCCCCCTAGGAGCTTATATTTTCTGAAAATATGAAAATTATTTTTTAAAAAATTATCTTATAAAAAGTTGCAAAAGTCCAATTTAGGAATATGTGCGCCTAAATTGAACCATGCGCTTCCTAAATTGGACCGTACCAGGAAATCATAGAATAATTTATATTTGAACTATACTACTTTTTTCCAGGATTTGCAATAGAATTTCTTTTACTTCAGCCTCACTTAGGCAGTGTTGATAAACTCGCAGAAGGCATTTCATACACTTAATCATGTTTTTCACTTCATCTCTATAACAAATATTGCAATATCAATTGTTTTGTGCAGTTTTTTGCTTCTTTTTGTGTGACTTTTCTGTTCTAAGCCTCTTTTATAAGGCGTTAGAATGATTGCTGCGATAGCCTTCCTTTTTGTTCCTTCTATTTTTTTGGCAAAGGTGATATGTGAGCCGGCTTTACAAAATCATAGTTAGAGTTGACAATCATGTTTTGATGAGAATTATCCGCTGATTCTGCAGAACTTGTACTAATTTAAGTCGTAGCTAGTTCTTGTACATAGTGTACAACTTACACCGAACATGTAACCTGTTCACTTTGAGTAGTTTTATGCGGGCTAATTGTTTCTAATTTTGCTGCAGCAGAAGATGTTCTCACCTCCATGTATCACATGCTCGATAACTGTATATGTAGACAAAGGGAATAAAGCCCACATCTATGTGCATGATGTGCTTAAAAAGAAAGCATTATTATACCTTACTCGTTAGCCAAGTTTATTGCATCAGTGTTCTTTATGTAAGTGCCTATCCATTAATAGAAGGGCATTCTTTTCACATTGCTTGGCTTAACAGTGTTTGTGAAATGTTGAATCAATTGTGTGAATTATCGTTTGTGATCCAACCTTTTTTTGAACAAGCATATTGTTTACCAGGGAAGCTTTCACAATAAGTTCATACATAGAACGTAATCTTTTGAAAATAAGCATGGGGAGCTTGCAATTCTGTTGCACTCATAGAGCAAATAACCAGTGTGTTTCTACCACGTTCACCTCTAATTACTGCCCCAACCTGGTGTTTACCTCTATACGTCAATATATTTTTGGGGCTTTTAGACAGTGAAAACACCGGCTTCATCTACATTGAACATTTTAGTAGCATATAAATTGTTTCCTTTTAAAATCGTTTCGAAAATATCAAAGAATTTCATATTTTTTCTCGGTAAACCAGCATAAATTTTATTTAAGGTAATAACTATGTTTAACAACCTGAAACTGCAGTTAAATGGATGAAGAGAAAAAACACATCCATTTTAAGAAGTTGCAGCTTCTGCTTGACAAAAATGTGCTTGATAAAAAAAGTTTAAATGAATATCGTGAATAGGTGTTGAAGTATGCTTAAAATAATTTTAATTACACTATTAAATAAGACGAGTCACCTATTTTATGTTACAATTAATAAAAAGTCTTGTTTAAAATCATATTCTTAAATTGGACCACCGGTCCAATATAGGAAAATTTTTTTCGGTCCAATAAAGGAAAACACGCCATTTTTTATTCTTCAGCTCATTGCTCTGTCAAAAATTATCGCAATCGCGCATGTAAATACATCAATGCAATCCTTATTAAACAGAGATTTTAACACTGTAACAGCATTTTACCGCAATTAACAAGTTTTTGAGTTATCTTTCTAGAAACAAGACCGCAAAATAAGATTTCGCACGTCTTCAACACAAATCAAGCCGTAACTCACGCTAAACAGTTCGAACACTGGTGAAACTTCATACACATTGATTTTATTCCTAAAACTTAATATTTCTACTGTTAAAGTGTATCACAGATCTCTGTACTAGATTTTAAGCCTGAGGTCCAATTTAAGCAGTGGTCCAATATAGGCGGTCTTCCCCTACATAAAGATAGCCAAAAATTATTGACTATCAATACTCACAAAGGTCTATATTCCTGTAAACGTCTTATGTTTGGATTGAATTGTGCCCCAGCAATCTGGCAGAAGTATGTAGACAATTTATTTTGTGGATTGGAAGGAATCAAGGCATTCATGGACGATGTTAGAGTGACGGGACCAGACGAGGAATCTCACTTTTCCAGGTTAGAAAGATTTTTTCAAATTTGTAAAGATAATAATCTAAAAATAAATTTGAAGAAGAGTGAATTCTTCAAAGATGAAATAAATTTTCTTGGTCACAAGATAAATTCCTCTGGCATCCAGAAAACAAATGAAAAAGTAGAAGCAATTTTGAACGTTCCTGTTCCAACAAATGTACAAGAACTTAAAAGTTTTTTAGGACTTGTTAATTTTTACGGTAAATTCTGCGAAAAGCTCGCAACCTTAGCTTATCCACTCAACAACCTAACCAAAAAGGAGACTAAATGGAATTGGTCAAAGAAATGTCAAGCATCTTTTGATGCGATTAAAAGCGAAATTTGTTCCGACAGGATACTAATGCACTACGACCCAAGTTTACCCTTAGTCTTGGCGACAGATGCCTCACCGGTTGGATTAGGTGCCGTACTTTCACATAGATTACCAGATGGGACTGAACGACCTATTTCTTTTGCTTCGAAAACGCTGTCGAAGACGGAAATTAGGTACTCCCAAATAGACAAAGAGGCACTTGGAATCTCTTGGGGTGTTAAGAAATTTTACTTGTATCTCAAAGGTAGAAGATTCATTTTGATTACAGATCACAAACCCCTAACACAGATTTTCGGATCAAAGAAAGGATTGTCAGCTATGTCAGCAACAAGACTCTTACACTACGCACTACATTTGCAGTCTTTTGATTTCCATATAGAATATCGCAACAGTAAGGACAACAGCAATGCGGATTGTCTGTCAAGATTACCTCTTAAATCTGAAGAATTAAAGGTAATAGATGACATCTCAATGTTTCAAATCTCATAGATTGAAACACTCCCGGTGACAGCTAAAGAACTGGAAAAAGCAAACCGTGATGATGCAAAACTAGGCCCACTTTTACAAGAATTGAAATTGGGTGCTGATTTGAAGGGAAAGGAGCAATCCTACAGTCTGGAGTCTGGTTGCATTTTCTATGGTCAAAGAGTCTGCGTTCCGAAAAATTTGCAAAGTCGGATTTTGGAGGAACTACATGCTGGTCACATTGGCATGGTGAAAATGAAATCAATAGCTCGCTCATTCGTGTATTGGGAGAATATTGGTCAAGACATTGAAAGAATGGCCAGGAACTGTGGTGAGTGTATGAGATATCACAACAACCCACAAAAATCCAAAGTCCAAAATTGGGAATACCCATCCAAGCCATGGGATAGAATACACGTAGATTTTGCGGATCCATTCATGGACAGCATGTTTTTCATCATAGTGGACGCTCATTCCAAATGGATAGAGGTTTTTCCTATGAGATCTACTATATCCTCCAACACGATTGAAATTCTGCGAGATTGTTTCTCACGTTATGGACTTCCTATAACATTGGTTAGTGACAATGGCCCACAGTTTACTTCAGATGAATTCCAGTATTTCATGAACAGCTGTGGGATAAAGCACAGAACCTGCGCTCCTTTTAAGCCATCAAGTAATGGGCAAGCAGAGAGATATGTGTTTTCCCTGAAACAGTCTTTACGCTCACTTCGAAATTTCCCTGGATCCTTAAGACAAAAATTGGCAATATTTCTCACACAATATAGAAAAGCTCCAAACAGTACAACAGGCCAGAGTCCTTCTATGCTTTTTCTCAAGAGAGAAATATGAACAAGAATTGATCTTGTGAAGCCAGAACTTAAGAAAGAAATCGAAGATAAACAAAGGGGAAATAGCATATATTTCAGAGATCGAGTTTTTGGAATTGGAGACAAAGTTGCAATCAGGAATTACAGTGCTCCAAACCGTAAATGGGTTTTCGGCAACATTGCATCGAGATATGGACAGCTACATTACACTATATTAGTTGATGGAGTTTTGATCAGACGTCACATTGACCAAATTCGACCAGCTGGTAATTTCCCAACAGAATATCAACAGTACAACCCAAATCAATTTTATCCTTCCAGCGGCTCAGGAAGTTACAAGGGTTCATCTGCTCCAGCTGCAAGTACAGATCAATCTTCCAGTGATCCTACACAGGACTCACCCAGTGAAAGTTTATCTGACGATTCTTCGACACCATCCTCTTCTGCTCAGCCAACTGCTGCAACTCCACCGTCGAATCCAATTCCAGTGGTTACTCCCAAAACCACAATACCACTAAGACGATCCTCTAGAATTCGCAAAGCACCAGATAGACTGAACTTGTAAATTTTGTATATATTCTTCTATTCTTCAAAATGGGTGGAGGAAGTTGTAAGATATTATCATTTAACTGTAACTGTAAAGTATTAACGTATAACTGTATTTGCAACTGTATGGTATGTAAATAATAAACCGATAATCTCTCATGCAGAGCAGCATGGTTCTTGTGTTACATTAATTGACTAGACATCAATTATCTAGCCAAAACACGACAAACAGAATCAAAAGAACCACCCAAAAGGAAACAGCTAACAGCAACCTCATAATTGAAAATAATGGGAGAACTATCTCAGACTCCCAGGAACAGGCCAACCTCTTTGCAAGCCATTTCTCAGGTAACGATTATAGGAGAGCAACAATTACGAAAACTAATATTACACAACAGGATGGAGAAAGCAAATTATCATACGAAATTACTATGGATGAAGTAAAAAACGCCCTTATATCGACAAAAAATAAATTCCCGGCTCTGACCAAATCTCAATTAAAATCCAAAAACATCTACCAGAGGAGGGTTTAGAAGCAATCAAGAACATTTTCAATGAAAGCATACACAACTCCGAAATTCCCGAAGAATGGAAAATAACTAAAATTATTCCTATCAATAAACCTGGGAAAAACCCTAAACAGATATCCAGTTATCGTCCAATAGCTCTAACCCAAAGCATTAGCAAACTCCTGGAAAAAATCATCCTAAACAGAAACACCCTAACCGGGAAAGCAAATTTCCCAAATTATATATATGGTTTCGTCAAAGAAAGAAGTACAGAAGATTACTTATACGATCTATATAATTCGATCAATTACCTTCGCACTAAAAGAAGATATATTTACGTATTAACACTGGATATCAAAGGAGCATATGATAACATCTGGATCCCAATCTTAATCAAAAAATTAATAGCTAACAAGATTGACTATAAAATAATCAAATGGGTACAAAACTTCCTGAATGAAAGGAAAATGTTTGCTAGCTGGAACGGGAAACACTCCACAACAGTAACTACCAATCAAGGAATAGCCCAAGGCGCGATCCTTTCACCCTATCTGTTCAATAGGTACATATCGGATATAGATCACTTCGTAAAAAAAAGGAAGAATTTTTTGTTATGCCGACGACGTATCAATTTTAGTATCGGGGGAAAATATAGAAGAAACGGGAGGAAAGCTTAAAGATTCCACTTTCACTAGACCAATGGAGCAATGAAAACAAAATTACAAGATCTACTGAAAAAACAGTTTTGATAGACTTCTCCCCTAAAAAAGACAAAAACAGCAAAATATTCAAACTACAAGAGTCGGAAATCAACTGGGTCACTAGTCATAAAATGCTGGGAATCATCTTCCAGAATAACCTAAAGTGGAATGAACATACAACCCACATCACAGGGAAACTGAAGAAAATGACACACCTCATTAACTGGCTCGGGAGTTGGCAAGACGGAACCAATTATAACAATATGCTCAGTGTTGTCAAGCAGACTTAAATAGCAAAATCAAACTATGGCAATATCATAAGGGTAAGCGACTCTTTTGCGAATCAGGAAAAAATAGACGTACTAGAAAACGGTATACGCCCAAAATGTCGCTGGTCAAAATGTTGCCGGTCCAAAATGTCGCGGTCCAAAATGTCACTGGTCAAAATGTCGCCGTGCCAAAATGTCGCGGTCCAAAATGTCGCTGGACAAAATGTCGCCGGTCTCAAATGTCGCGGTCCAAAAAGTCGCGGGCAAAAATGTCGAAGGACCAAAATGTCGCGGGCCAAAATGTCGCCGGTCCAAAATGTCGTGTGTCCAAAATGTCGCCGGTCAAAAATGCCGCGTGTTCAAAATGTCGCCGGTCAAAAATGCCGCGTGTCCAAAATGTCACCGGTCAAAAATGTCGCGTGTCCAAAATGTCGCAGGTCAAAAATGTCGCTGGTCCAAAATGTCGCCGGTCAAAAATGTCGCGGGCCAAAATGTCGCCAGTTCAAATGTCGTCAGACAAAAACGTAGAAGGTCCGATATTGATACAGTTAGTATCAAAAATTAAAATATATGAAAAGGCTTTTTTACACCGAATTAGCAAAAAATTGCTAATTGCTGTTGATGAACGTGTGCGTTAACGATAGTATGGACTAAAATTTTTGAAAATACTAAAAAAAATTTACCCTTTCGGCTTGTAACTGTTTCGAGCACTTTCCAAGAAACAAATAGTTTTCAAACAAGCGTACGTTATTTATTTACAATAGCTTATTTCACCGTAACTCTCTATCTACCAACTTAAAAACGAATAGATTAGCAGCCCAAGCCAAGTTTAATTGATATCGAAAGGAAAATTTGTGTGTTAAAAAAGAAGTTTAAGAACAGTGAAATGAATAAGACAGATGTACATTGATTAAGACCACCAATCATCTCTAGCTAGTAGCTACATGTACATGCAAAATTGCATGGTATCGATAAGATGAAATCAACTTCAATCACATATAAAGAACAATTAATCAGAACTAACTTAATGACAAACTATTATTTTCAGATTTCGAGTATTAGTTATGAATAATCTACATAATTTAATGCATTTTATATTTTCCCCCGACTCCTACATCACTTTCGACATAGTTATCACAACTTTGAATTTTTAGCTAATATAGGGGAAGACCGCCTATATTGGACCCCCTAAGAACAGGAGGCCTGTGTCGCTCAATGTGAAGCAAAACAGAAATGCAAAATAGGGCATCGTAAGCTAAATTTAACCAGGAACCGCCCTAGGAGCTTATATTTTCTAAAAATATGAAAATTATTTTTTAAAAAATTATTTTATAAAAAGTTGCAAAAGTCCAATTTAGGAATATATGCGCCTAAATTGAACCATGCGCTTCCTAAATTGGACCGTACCAGGAATCATAGAATAATTTATATTTGAACAATGCAGCTTTTTTCCAGGATTTGCAATAAAATTTCTTTTGCTTCGGCCTCACTTAGGAAGTGTTGATAAACTCGTCGGTGGCATTTCATGCACGTAATCATGTTTTGCACTTTATCTCTATGACAAACATTGCAATGACAATTGATTTTTGCAGTTTCTTGCTACTTCTTATGTGACTTTTTCTGCTGTATGCCTCTTTTATGTGGCGTTAGAATGATTGCCGAGACAGCCTTATTTTTTGTTCCTTCTATTTTTTTAGGCAAAGGTGATATGTGAGCCCGCTTTACAAAAAT